>VYXB01003983.1:26334-37235 GCA_013397135.1 Pachyramphus minor | reverse complement strand
GCACCAATTCTATGGAAAGCTACTGCTGCTTTGATAAACTGCTGCAAGGTACTGAGTTGCTGGCTGAGGTTAAAGCCCAACGCATTCAAAGTCCCTCTTCAGAAATTAACACCAAGTTGCTGAATCATTGCTCACGGGTAGCATAAGTGCCCTGTTGTGGTTTCATTCAATTTCCTGACAGGAAGAGCTGAACTAAAACCTTACTGCAAAACAGAGAAAGAATGCCATATAAGCATTCTGCTAAATTTCTGTGACACCTTAAATATTTGATATTCCCTTCTTCTGACACTTGCAAGTGATTGGCAGTGGCAAGTGTTGCAAGGAGCAAAGAAGGGTGTCAAGTCAAGCTGAACTACTTGTGTAATGGATTCATAAAGCCAAACTAACAATGAGTTGAAAAACACTGAGTAACAGGTACAATGAAGGCATTTTAAAAAACCCATACCTCACCCTGCCCTCATTCTTTCGGGTTTTTTTTATCTGCTATGTAACCATAATAAGAGGAAAATAATTCTTTTATTTTGATTTAAGTAACATAAGGGGAAGTAATGTTAAGGAACATTAAACACAGTGTGTTTTACCTCACACTCTGGCTGAGTGTGAAGAAAACAAGCTGCACATAGACAAGACCTTTCCCAAAAATGGATACAATGGAAATGGAGACAACAGTTATGTGAATTCAGCCTGAAGATCTACACTTCAAGCCTGCCTTCCTTTCCTTCTCTGAAGCCCAGTGCTTCCCTAGCTCTGATACACCACTGCTGACACTTTCCTCTCCAGCAGTCATTTTCTCCTGCTTGCTGCCTTGCCTTTCTGTTTGACAGCTGTCCCTGGCTCTGTTGCAAGCTACAAAACAGCGGCTGCTTTTAAGTAATTTTTCACACTGCTTAATAGAAGTCTCTGTGGACACACTGTTTAGAACAAGTTGTTCAGCAGCATATTTACAAGATGCTCACATTTTTTTTCAGCTAGAACTGTTTCCTCTACTCTCTCTCACCTCAAAGGAACTATCACTCACAAAAGAGTTCATCTTTTGCATACAAATTATTGACAAGATGTAGTGGCATTAGGCAGACCATTTGCCAAGTAATTAAAGAAGCTACCTCAGAAAACATGGCGAAAAATATAGAGAGAGTTTCCAGATGGTACAAATTTTTAATTTAGTCATTAAAATTAAATGGCAAATTACGAATATGTCTAAAATTGAAGCTAGTAAATTAATTTAAATGACTAGACAGCTGTAATCTAGCTGAAAAATATACTGAAAAATCTCATCTTGTGTTTCTTTTTCAACCAGAATGGGAACCACTAGCACCAGAACCTCCTTCTCAGAAGAGGTACTCTGTATAAGTCTCCTCTGGCAAAGACACTCAGAAAAAACTCTGACTGTACTTTAAAGTGAGGAGCAAATTTTCTTTCCTTATGAAATCCAAGCCACTTTTAGGTTTCAAAACAGATACCTCATAAACCTCAGATGTAAAAATCACTAGCCACCTTGGAAATCTTGATGAGGGAAAGAAACAGCTAAGGATGACCTTAATATTCATTTCTGTGATATTTGCCTCTGACTCTACTGGGAAACTGAGCTACAACTATGTTGTCTTTACAAAAAGACTGCAACAGACCGCATCAGGGTGTACTTTTCCATGTGCTTAACTGTATTCTTAACCTAATGGATGAACCTCAAACAACTGAGAAATTGTACTAAGTCTCTGTCTGATTGGTGAATTTATTTTCAGAGGGATTTAGCTTCCACACAGGATCTTAAATAAAGCATCTAGACTTCCAAAAGAATTCAAGCATTTTCCTCCTCTACATCTCCATAGGCACTGCTGTGCTAGAAGTGCCATAACATTGGAGCTGAAATTGGCTTCTGTGCAGCAACAGGAGCACCTGGAAAGTACATCCAGGGCAAACTCGCTGGTTACCCCATAAAGGAATTTTTGGGTGTATCCTGTTTATCAGGGTACAGCTGAAAGTGTGCAGAGACCAGCTTATTCTCACATAGCACAGTTGAATAGCATTATCCTGTACATCTGTCCAGCAGCTGTCCTGTGGCCAGTGCATGGCAAACACACAAGTGTAAAGGTTTCCCAGGAAAGATGTATGTTACATCTGTATGCTGGATACACCTGTATGCTACACAGGTGAGCAGGTAATGCAGGCAGGATGTCCTAAGGCTGAGTCTGAGATCCTTAAAGGCAACATGACCAAGAATTTCCAGGTGTCATGTCCCTGAAGAGGCAAATGTAAATATAGACAACTATTGTTTGATACTGAAAGACTTGCCTTCTCCCTGCTGACAAAAGCAGTCTCCTGATCTGAATAGAATATTCTGTGTATTCTGAATAAAATATTGTTTCTAATCTCTAAATCTATCAACAAAGTGTAGCCCCTGATAGTAGGCATCAGCATGTTGAGCAATAGTTATGGAAAGCTTACTACAGCTTTGTTTATGACAAAACTCCACAGTAAAGGAAAGACACATCTGAAGTCCCCTGTTGCACCTTTTTCATCTGCAGATACTGCAAGATAAGTATTTATTGTAAAATTCCTCTCAGAGGGCACAACCTGCTTTAGTGACAGTGATATTTTCAGTAGATTTTCTGTGCTCACAGACCTGAAAACCTAACTACCCTGTCAGGATTCATACTAGGGACTCCTTTTAAAAGTCGTTTGTGCAGATTTAAATGCTACTTGGATTTAGTTAAAGTGAATAACACCAAAATGTCTAGTACATTCTTCTTTACAAAGTACGTCATGTCATGCATTGAGAAGCAGCATATTCAGTAGGTGTGACTACTGAGCCAGAACCGAGAAATCTAGGTATTATCCTAGCCCTTCTATGATTTAGTATGTGATTCTTGAACTATGCCTTCCTCTTACCATACTTCTGTTTCCTTCCTTTCTGTTGTTGTCGTTGTAGTCATTGAGAATACAGTATCTCCCATGGCAAACACCCTCTCCCTTGTGCGCTCAACAGAAGGAGATATGACCTGAAGTGCAACATCTAAATACGGATTGCTTAAACTATACTGATGTTGAAGTAAGCAAGACACATTAACATTAATATTTCTTTTTTACCACAAACATGTGTGGTTTTTCTTGTTTATTTCAGTAATGTTAACTACTGCTGAATGAAGTCAGGGGTGCAAGAAGAATATGTTTTTCCTTCACATATCATGCAAAGTAGTTCTTTTAGTTGAAGGAGTTTGTTTTTCTATTCTAAATGTGGTTCCTCTGAGCAGGTCACAAATAACTCTCATTCTTCTCATGCACAAAAAATAGACTCCTAACCTGGGGAAACAAGAGTAGCCTTTTGCTGATTAAGATTTTTTTTCCAAGATCATTGCTTTAGTTTGCTTTCGCGGTGGTTTTTACTCATCTCTTATACTGAAAAAAAAATATTTTAGAATGTCCTTCCTCAGGCGATATGCTCATAACATATGCTTGTTAATGGAAATTTGACTTTTATTAAAAAATATGTAAGTGTTCCAAGTAAAAAATAAAAACATGCCTTTTCATCCTGCAGGTAAACAGTGTTCTGTTTTTGACTTCTGAGATAACAAGGGCATCTGGAAAATCCCTTTGAGAAAACTGCACTAGTCTAACTTCAAGAAGGAGGAGCTGTGGTGTAATGCAGACTCACAGCACCTGTCCTTTCTACTCAGGGCAGCTGAGGCACCAACACCAAATGGGAGATAAATCAGCTTTCACTGACCTGCCATTTGGCCAGCTAAGCTCTATCTGCAGTACCACCCAGGCTCTGCAGCATAGATATAACCTTGTTTATAACACTTTAACATCTCCATTGAATCACTTCTGTTTTAAATATAATTTCTGTGCAAATTGAAGAAATTATTCAGAATTTGTCTGTTGTAGAAAACTTACCTGCTTTACTGGTGTGTTTAGAAAGGGATTATTGTCATAGTTTGGACACTTTATATCACTACAGTTGCTTTACCTGCCTGTACATGAAGGATAATAAACTATACAAATATAAATCAGTTTTAAATGGTTATAAACTCCCTTGTTTTCAGGATTCAAGTTGTGGGAACTTTATTTTTAAAAAAATAATTACCCATTTGCTTAAAACTGCAATAAAAACATCAGACTTACTCATTTTAACTAAATGGAAAAATAACCCCAAAACCTGAAACATTAAAAACCATGAAAGAACAAAACTCAAGGCATAACAAAAAACACCCAACCCCGCACTTTAACCCCCTCATATTTTAAAAGAAGAATCACTGTAAGAATTTACACTAGTTCAACTCAATGTACTCTTTTACAAGACTGAACATAAATTGCTATGAAATTTCTCCCATATACAAAGGTTTACCTCCCAGGCTAAGAAATCCACTCTTCTTTTACCCTGTTAAGTACAACTATTCCTAGGTTTCTTAGAAGAATAAGAGGAAAAATAAGACACTGTAAGTCTCTCTCACTCACCTCAAGTATCTATCTGAAAAACTTCACAAAAGAGGGTATTGTATGCAATTTTTTTCTCTCTCTCTATTTTCAGCTAATGGGTAGACCTAGTAAAAATGCTTGAATCAAGAACATATGATCCTAAACACCAAATGGTTGTTGTTTTACACTCTTTGACCTTGACATCCAGGTAAGTGCATTGCAAATTCACATGCACAGGCATTTGAGTAAATCCAAGTTAGGTAAGATTAAATTTAGCAAGCAGATTTGACAAGTGAACAGGGATACCAATACCGATCCTGCTTACTACTGTATTTTAGTCTTTCTCCAGCACTCTACCCAGCTTCTGCTCTGTCCCCTGCCTTTCATGACTGCCATCGCCAAGAGTGCTACAAAATGGTGGGTTTCAGTGCAACCTGATTAGCACTCGGTAAAACTTTCCTTGCCAGTTACACAAAGGCTAGACAAAAGCCTAAAGAAGCTGAGAGAATCAACACAGTCTCTAGCAATCCTTAGGCTCACACAGTTTTTACTCTCCTAAGACCTGGGCCCTAGATATCTCAGGTCAATAGATCTGAAGTGGTAGTGGCCCCTTCACACCTGGTCCTCTGCAGGGCTCATCTGTATTATTCAGTCTCTCACAAGCAGCTCTGCAGCTTCATTACTGATGATGGATAAATTGCCCCAGTCATTATGCCAAAGTGATGCTGACCCCTGCATGCCTTCATCCCTAGTGCAGCTGCTGCAGCCTTGAGTGGTTTGTGAACAGTGTTATGGAACACGGCCCCTGGGTCTCACCAGCTCTTATCTCTTGCTTTTTTTTTTTTCCACATTGGCCTTGCCTAAGGATTTGCTTAAGTGCTAATATTTGTATAATATGCTGCTTCTCCTGTTGATCTGTGATGAAAATGGGATTGCCACACTTCATCTCAAGCAAGACACTGGCTGAGTCAGCTGAGTCATTGATCCCAATACACTAATGCTGGTATCCACCCTTGACAAAGACATTGGTGTAATTAGCCCTCATACAGGCTTACAAAATGCAAAAAATAACTACAGCCTTGTGACTTAAAGGTTCTGCAGTTTAGAAACAAAGATCAGAAATATCAGAGATTTGAGCTTAGAGAAAACAGTATCTAACAGAGCACACTGTTACAACCTTCAGGATGATGTTGACATTGCTGTAATACATCAAGCTGTTATCAGTCTACGGATTTATAAAACAAATCACAATTAGAAGGTCTTGTGTGTATTCAGAGCTGTTCATTTAACACTGAAGCAGAAAAAAAGTGTCAGATCTTCAGGCAGGCAAAAATTGTATTTTTTTCTCCAGCTTCCAGGAAAAAAAAATGATATATCTCTGAAGATTTTATCCTCCTTTCTCTCCCAAACTTCTGCATTTCAATTTACATTACTAAACAGTGCGGTCTTAGATGTTAATAATTTTTTATTTTGCATTTATTATTTTATTCCTTTCTTACACTTTTCTAGAGTGAAAAGAGTATCCACCTGACAGAGAATACAAATATGAAGTCTGTATTTCTACCTAATCTGGGTTTGTAGAAGTAAATTACGTGTCTAAGCACATGATGGAAGTGTGTTTTTGATGCTACATTCCCAGCAAAATTTCCATCAGTTTCTCTAGCAGCAGTTTTGCGAGAACAGAGACTGGAGCAAAAGCGGAGAAAAATATCAGTTGCATATAAATTAGTTGTAGGTCTGTTGTTAGTCTCACTAGGACTAGTGTCTCAGAGTGATCCCAGATAATTTGTTTCCTTTGAAATCCTGGAATATGTAATTCTTTCATTAGAAAGTTTTTAAAGAAAACATATGATCTAATTCCCATGTAAATATAGAAAAGAACACAAAATATAAGCCATTTATCAAAATCCAATAGGCAGAGAAAAAAGAATCTTTTCTCAAAATCTCTTTTTACTTTTATTTTTGAAGGTTTTGAATATTAGTGATGACACATTAATGTGTCACACAGATGAAGAAGTCAGAAGTGAGACTTCTAGAGGAGGTTTTTTTGTATGTAGATACCAAAATTTCCTGTATCCCTGTATATAAATATATGCCTATTCTGGGCTCATAGAGCAGCAGAAGCATCTCCTCACAGCCTAGATGAAACAGTATTCCCCCAGGCTTGGAAAAGTATTAGCTGGATGTTGCTCTGAGAGTTGCAGCCAATGTCCACAAGGGCAGAGGGAGTAGGCCAGGAGGAGAGGGGAGCCAGCAGGTGCCTGCAGCAGGAGCATTGTGCAGCACTGCCCTGGGCAGGCAGAGTCCAAGCTGTGATGTCATTCTAGCTGGAGGCACCCTGAGGAGAAGGCCTCGTGATTTCAAAGGATTGGGACTGTGCCTCAGTGAATAAGCAAACTCTTCACTGAGGTTGTGAAATGAAGAACATTTCTGGAGGTCTCATAAACCATAAAAGTTTTAATGAAACCAAAACACTAAAGATTTTGAGAAGGTAAGATACAAAATAGGAAGTTTGTGATTCGTCTTCAGCTCATTAAGCTTTCATATTTGGAAAGTTTTTATTACAGTCTGTTATAGCTCCTAAATGGATAAACTAAATTTAACCAGGAATAATCCAAATCTAATTGTAATGCATTTGTATAATCAAGCAGAGGGAATTACTTATTCTGACTAAGTTCTTTACATTTGGAAGACTTACACTTCATCAATTAGAATCATATTTGTTTCCATCTAAACCAAAAAGGCAGGGGATCAAAATAAAAAAAGACAATATATTCTTCAAATATTCCTGCATTTTATATGGGAAGGATATATAGCAAGTTAACAAAAAATCTGAAGTTCCTGCTTGCAGATTACACCATACATCATATATATTCTGCATTTCCTTGTTCAAATTATAAGGAAAAATATATGATCTATTTTACAAGATTACATTTTAGCTTTAAAAATCCCACAAGTCATAAAACATGACTTCCCTTACATGAGACAGATATAAAATATTAGAGCCATTATAGTCTACCTACACTGTAGAAATAGATAAATACACAGAAAAAGAGAACATGGTAAAGAGGAAAATCTGTATTCAACACCACATAGGAAAATGAAGTGATATAACAAGAAGATTAACTCTTTAAAAAAAATGGGTATTTAAAAAAAATATAATCCTGTGCCAGGGCTAAGAGTTGGAGTCAATGATCTTTGTCAGTCCCTTCCAACTCAGCATATTCTGTGATTCTGTGAAAATTTCAATTCCATATAGAAGGGCTGCTTGGTATACTTGATGTATTTCAACACATACTATTAACATATTTTGGGGGGTAAATGATAGAAACAGTTGTATGCAGCAAACTTCTACTTACATACAATCTATTTGTCATACTCATAAATCACAATATCCTGCTTGTGGAATTTAAAATCTGTAGCTGAAAGTCTGACATTCATTCAGTGAGCAGGCTGTTTTGCCCCAAGATACAAGCTTCTCCCCTAACTGTACATATTTAATGAATGTTTTGAAATGTTCTCTTTGGGGAAAAGGCAAGGAGAAAAAATGAGACAGAAATAAAATTGAAAAATATTCATTTCTTATGCAGGATATGAGTGTAATTTGGAGTGTACCACAGCTTTTTTAATCAGTAGTATGTATTTCTATGTCTGATTCTTTATGTCTTAAAATTCAACAGCCTGTGAGACACCCAGACTTCTAAGCTTGCGCCTATTCCTTCAGTGAGAACATGGCAGATTTTTCCTTCCCAGCTTGCCCAAACTAGTATCCTGAATTGCTATGATAAAGGGAAGTCTCTTGCCTTTCATTGTGTGGATAGTCACAGCTAGGTGCTTGCTCCCAGGCTGTGAACTTGAATGGGCATGATGTCTCACAAGTTTCATCTACAGTGATTGAAGGACAACAGGCAAGAGAAACAATCAATATAAATTAAATACATCAGTACTTGTAGGCGAAAATGGTACTAAGGGTCTGGGCTCTCCCCATTCTCAGACATTTCTCCTTTGAAAAAATAAATCATAGGAGGAGACAGTGAGAAGATAATGGTGGTTTCACTGTTCAGATCACAAATCAAACAAGCAGAGAGAGGATTTCTGCAGCAGTTATTGCCCTGACCATTTTCTCCTCTCTATGCTGGCTTCTTCTTTCTCATTTCTCCACCCAACCAGACTCTTCACAGCTTTGCCTCAGTGAAGAAACATGCACAGAGTGATGCCTCAGAGCTGCTGGGATGCTTGGGACATCTCTCAAACATGTGTCAAAGCAGGAACAAAAGAAGAAGACTGGTGAGAAAAATCCCACCATACTAAGCCTGCTGTCAGCTCCCAGCAGATCTAGTATTGGTGGCTATCAATCAGCATCAGCATTTCTGCAGGGCAATCCTTCTGTTCTCTTCTACTCATTAAGCCACTGTTTGATAGAGGTCTGTTTGTGACAAAATTTAAGTGGTTTAAATTGTTATTAAGCATCTAATGTCCTGATCCATCCAATTTGTCTCATAGGGAAGTTAATGGTAATGTCAACAGGACATGGAAAAATGCACCTATTTATGTAATAACATTTTTTCATGTACATCTAGTAGTTCAAGCCAAATGTACCTTAACTGTTTGTGTTGTACCTTGACATAAGCCCTGATAGAATCAATTATTTATGCAGTATGCCATATGTCTAAAAGTTATTCTGAGATGTGATAGATACAACTTGTTTTTGTTAAATATGAACAGCTCCACTGCCTCAGTATGCAGAGTAAAAGGACAGAAAGTAACTCCTTAAACATTCAAGAAAATTCTGATAAGAAATTACCTGCTTTAATATTTTTCCTAAAAGTACTACTATGAGCAAATACTGTTGGTTTCTTACTTTTATTCAGAAGAGATGGAAATAAGGACATCAAATAAACTTAAATTAAAAAATTTAGTTATGCATCTGATCATTAAGTGTGACATTCATCCCTCACCATACAAACCCAACTAATTGGATAACTTGCTTAAGGTATAAGAGATAATTTTATAGACCTCTGTAAAGTACACATAGTATAACACTCAGATAAATAAAATAAGGAAATATTACTGTAAACATATTAGTATAATGTGGTGACAGGGATTTTTGAATGTGCAAGGGTTGGAAAATTCTAAATTACACCTCCCACAGCAACTGTATCTCAGCAATAATGCATATATAAAAATGTCAAGTCTAATGCTACATATTGTAGGGTATTAAAAATTGTCTCTGTAACTAAGTAGATTTATTTAGGGCTATTTTGGGATTCAGAAGCTCCACAGAATGTCTCAGGGACATTCATTCACCAATTCAGCAAAGTATTTACACAAACATCTAATATTGGGCATGAAGCCAGTGTTTATGAAATCACCTTCTATCACAGAGTTCCCATTGAAAGGTGTGGAGCATCCTCTGTGATTTTGGGTGTTTGATAGGCGTTTGGGGCACATCGCAGAATCCAGAAGTTCATCCACATGAGAAAGCCTGAGGGCTGTAGCACTCCTGCTCTTTGAACTATGTCTGCAGCTGTGATTTCAAGTTTACAATAAATGCTGGAGTATTTTGTGGGGCAGACATTTTCCTCAGCTGGAGGATCAGTTTCAAAGGAAAGAAACTGAACAATTGTCTACTACAAGACAATTGGAAAAACTTTGGGGATTTTTTTGATTGTCATCAATGTTTTAAATCATATGCAGACAAAGTCTAGGCTGCACTTTTTTGATATCTGTAGGAGTAGGTTGTTGGCTGAAATTTCATCAGCAATTTATAGCTCATGATATGGTACTGTCTGCTCCCAGGCTTATGAGATAGAGACAAACAATTTAAAAAAGCGGAGGAAGGGTTTCTTTTCCGTAGTCCTTGACAGAAACACCATTTAGCAAAACAAATACAAAATAATTGGATTTCTTTGCTTTGTTTTCTTTGCTCCTCTCTAGTTAACTATTTGATTTAGCTGCTTTCTTTACTATTTACAAGTTTTACATGTGTTGATTAGCAATAAAGGTGGCTTTGCCTCTGTTCTGAGGCAACATCAAAAACACATTGGAGTTATTTCAGTGCTATGTATGGTGATGAGAATGCCTGTGAAATTTTAATAATATGGATCAAGGGGACAAATTAGTCAGATTATTCTGGATTTCACTTTTAATAAATCCATTACACCATACAGCAATACTCAGAGATGCAAGGAGGGCCATCAATGAAACCTCTACACTGGATTTCCAGTAGGCAGATTTTTGCCTATTCAGAGGACTAGTTCAGAGCACACCCTGGGAAAAAATGTTTACAAACAAGGGGGTCCAGGAGGGTTGGACATGCTTAAAGATGGAGGTTTTGACTGCACAGGAACAGGCTATACCAGTGTGCCAAAAGGCAAGCCAGCGGGGAAGACGACCGGCTTGGTTAAACAGGGAGATTCTGAAGGAGATCAGAAATAAAAAGAGAGTTTACTGACTGTGGAGAAAAAGGCTGGCTACTTATGAAGAAT
>VYXB01003983.1:355-25261 GCA_013397135.1 Pachyramphus minor | reverse complement strand
GCAACAAGACTGGTGAAGGGACTGGAACACAAGACCTATGGGGAGAGGTTGAGGGAGCTGGAGTTGTTTAGTCTGGAGAAGATGAGGCTTAGAGGTGACCTCATCACTGTCTATAACTACCTGAAGGGAAGTTATAGCCAGGTGGGGATTGGTCTCTTCTCCCAGGCAGTTAGCAATAGGACAAGGGGGCACAGGCTTAAGCTCTGCCAGGGGAAATTTAGGCTGGAGATTAGAAAGAAATTCTTCACAGAGAGAGTGGTCAGGCACTGGAATGGCCTGCCCAGGGAGGTGGTGGATTCACCGTCCCTGGAGGTTTTTAACCTGAGATTGGACATGGCACTGAGTGCCATGATCTAGTAAATGGACTGGAGTTGGACCAAGGGTTGGACTTGATGATCTCTGAGGTTTTTTCCAACCCAATCGATTCTATGATTCTATGATTCTATACAGTATTCTTTGTCCCCAGATTCTTGTGCTTTGATTTTGTCAGAATAAGAACTTTTTATCAAAAAACTCTAGAGCATCTTTTCTATAAAAAGACCCCAGGTTCCTATGATTTCTATTTACACATCTTCACTGACTCCTTACAGATCCTTCACTTTCTACAAAACACTTACTGTGAGACAACATCATTTACAGCATCTTCACTGTTTGCTGGGTGGAAATACCTTCTCCTCCAAACTCCGATACCAAAACTGCCAAACCACTTTTGCTTATAGTAAGAAATCTTTCTTGAATCTCTATGGTCAGCAATTAGTAACTCTCTCTGTCCACTGGGGTATCCTTCAAAAATTAAGCATCTTCCAATAATAACCCAGTACTGGTATTTATATGTTCAAGAGAACATGTAACCAGCCAAGAGCTGGGAGACCCTCAGAGATAAAGACCTTCTAATTAAAGCAGAGCAACTATCTTCATTCATTCATTCATAAGGCTGAAACATACAATACAACAAGGGAAATTCTTAAAGGTCAGTGGTGAGCAACAGAAAAGCTTTAAGAAAACAATCTTAGTTTCAGTTTTTCTAAATTTTGTACTCATAGAATTTATTTCTAAAATTTAAAATTAAAAAAATTATGTTAGAAACAAATGTTAATTTTATTATACTTCTAGATAATTCATAAAGCAAATACTTTTTTTCAACAAGTTAAATGTTTCCATTTGGTAGGCAAAAAAATCCCATAAGCAGCAATAACACTAGTAATAAACTCTGAAATATTGGTAGTGATCATTTCTTGTAGTCACATGGGATTAAGGTTTCTGCCTGGTATTATGCAAGCTTTTCTTTTGAATCTCTAAAATCTTACAAACAAAGTATTTTTATTTTACATTATATTATATATTGATGTTCTTTTAAAAAAAATGCTTTAAAATTTTTTTCTTGAAAATGACTTTTCAGACATCCCAAATGAAATAAGGTAAGGAAAAGGAAGTGGCAGTCTGAGCACAGGAGCTCTTGGAAGGAAGCAGTTGCCTGTTGGGAACATGTAAAGATGGCAAAATTGCACATGCAACAGCAAGCAAATTGAAATGTAGAGATGTAAGAGAGGCCATATTTTCCTGTGGTGATTCTGGGTCAGATATTAATAAGACACAACCCCTATAATACTTCCTCGTATAATTGTATTCATTTGGACAAAAGTCCAAAACAAACAAACAAAGCCCCACTAGCATGAAACCTGCAGAGATCAAAGTCTCTGCCTAAAGCCTTTGTCTGCCATTTCTAACTGAGAGCTTCAACAGAAATATATACACAAAGAAGAAATATCATTTGGTGAAAGGGGGACCTGACCACTGAGAAGGAAAAGGCAATTGAAATATGCACCCAGAAGTGGGCAACTTAGTGACAGAGTGATGGAGTGAGAATTTCCCAGAGAGATAACTTTTGGGAAGTGTGGTGGCAGCAAAGACAGTTGAAATTCTGAACAAGGAAAAGGTTTTTCATGGGGTTCATGGAATCCTTGTGGATGTTATTGAACGTAATTGCATCATAGGAAAATCTGACCCCATAATCCATTGCTACTTAAAAATATTACCAAGTCATTCCCATCAAAAGGAATGCTACATAAGACAGAAGAAATTGTGTATTTTTGTACCACAGTTGTAGAAACCAATTTAAATGAAAAAGAAAATTCTAACAAATATTGTATTACTTAGCTAATTTTCTTTTCTTTTTTTTTTTCCTTCCATTAAAAAAAAATAATCAAGATTTTTAAAAGTCTACGGAGTTTGACTCAGAGACATGGAAATCAATGGGCACAACTCTATTGGCTTCAGATAACAGTGAAGGAATTTAAATTATTTTGTTCTTAGTATCTTGATTTTTTCTTCACTTTTCTTCTGATTCAAGAGCTGTTCTCAGCCCGATAGCCATGTAATTTTTCTGAGGAACTCAAGGCTCCAGGTTAAAGATTGATTTGGTTTTCTTCCTTTTTATAGAAGACTTATAATTGGCTAGAATTAAAATTTATCTTACAATTTTGAAGCAGCAGAAAAAATTAAGAGAATGTATTGCCACGTGAAGAGGGAGTGGGAGAGATACTCTCTCTTTTCATTTATAAACAAATATATGGAGAAGGGGAGAATATGAGTACAAATTTCTTTACTTCAAAGGATTTCCAAGTGCTCTTGCCTAGCTGATATTTCCCTAAATTGGCTTGTATGTAGAGATTGAATAAAATCTCATTGCTGATACACTGCTGTAGGAAAACTGCAGGTCTGGACATGCATAGACATATTTTACGATGCAACACATACTCATATGATATATTGTCCAAAAAAAGTGAATAACCGGAAAGTTCAGAAAATATTTTTCAATATATCTGAATACACATGAAAAAAATGTCACTTAGAACAGAACATTACAAGGATGGGGTTTTATATGCTCACTACATTTATGCATCTTTCTCAGGCGTTTGAATTAAGGATCTTCACTCCTGCCAATGTAGCAAAACCCCCAGAGGATGACATAGCACTTGGTTACACTGCAGACTGTGCATATGAAACCAGGTTCCTCACCAATGGACATAGGTTTGCAATAGACACTCTTTCTGGGTATTGCAGTGCTCCCTGGTCTGGACAACGTAAGCAACCAACTAAAACAGGCTGCTATCCATTTCTGGGTAAAATTTATCATAGATGAGGATCACCTTTGTCTTGAAGCTCTATTCTACCTTTTTGCAGCAGCAGAAGCAGTTCATGGAAACACACACTGGATTGTTAAACGGAAAGGAAGTTTTTAGCAGCTCTTCAGCGGACACATTTGAAAAACAGAGCTCTACAATGGCATTTGGGATGAACCATAATCAGAGATTGAGAAGCACCTAGCATTTTTCAAGGACTGTCTAGGAGCTAACAGAAATTAAATGTAAAGATATATAATGCAAAAGCATCATTCTGCATGGAATACTTTTATTCTCTTGGATTTCTGTTTCTTTTGCTGATGCTTGTTATTCAGCACGTAAGACGCTTTCACACGCTTTTAGACCTCTCTCTCTATTGACCATACTAAGATATTTTAATGGGAAGCAGAAATGTGCCCCCAGTTTAAAAGCACAAGGAACAGCAACCTGTGTGTCACGGAAAAGATGACAATTCATACCAAAACCAGAGACACTTCCATTTGATTATTTTGCATCACTACACTCCATGAAATGCCAGACCATGACTTATACCGAAGAATACAGTCAGTGCCTCTGATACAGGAATGTGACATATCACCAAGCCAGTTAACTTGGCTAGCTCATGTAAGTTGTGAAATCAAAGTAAGAACATTATCAAGTTCATGTTTAAAATGCTTTACTAAAACACTACCTACTAAATGCAGGAATATTTTGCAGCTGCAGTTTGCTTCAGGCTTTACTTGATTTTATTTATTTTTCATAATCTACTTACTACATTTTTAGCAGCAATAAACTATTCAAACAAAGCTAGTCCATAAATTTTACAGGCTTTGAGAGAAATAGAANACAAAAGAACCCCAAACAAACAAACAAACAAACAAAAAAAAAAACAAAAAAAAAAAAAACCCAAACCAAAAAAAAACCACAAAACCTTAGAATTCCATAACTAACAGACTATAAATGAAAGAATAATACATGCTTCATCCTTGGTTTTGCCTTGGTCTATAACAAATTGCTGTGCCTTTAAAGTAAAGTTTTATTGGCAGAATTAGAGATTAACACAAAACCAAACAATTATGTACTGCAAAAAAGGTACATCTTTTTTTCCCTTTTGTGGTCAATTTGCTTTTTAAGCCCTGGTATCTTGATCACTGCTGTTAGATGAATCAGCTTTCTTCTTAACTAGAGGTACAGAGCCATCATCTAATGAAAACACTCTGCATTTTATGACTCCCTAGACTGTAGTTCTGCATATTAAAATGGAATTTCAATCTCAGGGTAAGAAATAAAATCAAATCTAGCATCTGTGGTTTGAACAGAACACATAAAAATGCTGTGGTGATGCTCATTTAATTTTAACAGTATTTTTTAACGTTAGACAGTATAAAAAGAGGCTCTGGATACAATTAAAAAATGCTTATAGATTAGAAATAAATTGGTAGAAAACACTATAATTGTTCAGTACATGGAGTAGTTTCATTAAACATACAAATTTGATGGCAAAGAGTTTCATATCCTCTTTAAAAGTAACAGAACTACTAGTATACCATCTATTACATATTGCTTTCATCTGTTCAATAAAACTAGATTTTAGGTGAATGGGCTTATCTCATTAATCTCTTTATGTTTCTTGAAACTTTTCAGTGGAAAAAAACCCTAGATTTTGTTTAGTATCCCTCAACAGCACCTTAGCATTTTTAAAGCCATGAAAGGAACCTATACAGTCTGCCAGGAAGAAGACAATGATGTGATTTTAGGGGACAACTTATTTCATTCCATTCACTGGAAACACCTTTAACACTGTGATACATGAAAAGAAACACTTAATACTAATGCTAAGGCAAAACAGCATTATAAAGGTTCCATGCATGCAGTCTACTGCATTTGCACTATATTACTTTTTGTCTGGAGTGGTTTTCCTCCCTCCCTTATAAATCAAACAAAATTACATTATTTTTCCCCCTTCCTTTGCCCCTTCGTCTTTCCCTTGCCCCCTGCCTTCTTCTTCCTCTTTCCTCCTCTTCCTTCCCTTCCCTTCTCCTTTACTAGTGTGTTTACCACAGCTGTGAAAAGGTAACTGAGATGTTGAGGTTTACAAAGGTCCACAGTCTTTGGACATGTTAATGTGCATGCTTCCCCCTGCTGCTCAACTCAGTTCTATAAGGGATAAACTATGTCACTGTTAGTTTGCTGTCAGACTTAATTTCTGCTAATAATGTTTTCCCATAAATTTTTTTCCATAGAAAACCAGGGAATTTAGTTATAGCAGAGTAAGAAAATGGTGATAAAAAGCATTAGAACAAATCCTGCTTTTAAAATTTTTTGTTTCCTTTAATTACTTGTCTTTTTAAGAATAGCTACATAGCAATAAGGGTATTTTCTGTAACAATACCCAGTGGTGCAAGAAACAGATGGATCTCTAGTCATAAATGCTACACTTTATCTAGAGCACAGGAAAAATGCACATAAGAAGGCCCATATTCTAATAAGCTGAAAAGTCTAAAATCTAAGAAGCATATAAATTTATTAATGGAAATTCTGAGTGTCCCAAAAATTTGAATTAATATTAACTATTTGTTGTTACATAGTATATTTAGGTGTAAAAATGCAAAAACAGAAACAATAATATTTTCAAAAAAGAAAGAGCAAAGCATTCTTTAGAGACAACATGAATCTAGGACAGAAGTAACTATAGGGTTAAATTTGTTATGATATAAAAGGTTTCATGATGTGGTGATAGCCTGTCCCTGAAAGATATGAGGCCATGAGGTGAGCCGTAGTGCCACAAATATGTAGATTTAGTAATTTCAGTTGGATGTATAATTTTAGAACATGAACTTCCAAACAATGATGAAAGGAAGAGGGACTAAAAAAGCCTAGAGCTATTATTACAGATAAATGAACACATTTAAAGTGTACTAGTTCATATTTCTGCCTATATTCAGAGCTAATCAGATCCTGAGTAGTTTTTTAGCTTAGAAAAATGAAGGACTAGCTTAGATCAGGCTTACTCTACATCTGTCCACCTTCCTTTTCTGTCCTCATTGATTACACTCATGAAAAAGCTAGACAGTGAACTAGAGGAATTAATACGACATTTGCTGATACACTACTCATTTCTGGTACCTTTATAATGAAAATTGCACTGACATATACAGAGAGCCAAGCCCTGTTTAAATAATCTTGCCCACCTTTGCTCATCCAGATTACAGCATATAACACGGACACACATCTAGCCTTTTCTGCTGTAAGCAGGGGGAAGACTGGGAGGCACAGTGCACGTGAGAGTGTCACTCATTTCAGGGGAAAAAAAGCATTATAATCTCTTGTATACTAGAGGATTACCTGGGAGCTTCCTCAACAGAAAAGGGCTAGTGGCAGGCACCAGCTCAATCAAAACCCAAGGAAGATTAAACTGTGTAGAGGCTCTCTTAGGTAGGAAGAAGTTGGGGGAAAGTTCCCTACATAAATAAATGGAGGGAAATATTAACTTAGTAGGGCTTATGAGAAAGCAAAAAAATAAGAGGAATAAAAGTCCGAAAAAGTCAGTGCAAACTACTAGGTTAGAAAAGAAATTTGAGTAGAAAGCAGGTCAGAACTAAAGTAGTTTAGATGCCACTTAGCAGCACTTTGTGCTTTTTGGATACAGAAAACCAAAATGTTAACCTAAACTGTGACAATCTTCCCACAAATGACGGAGTATCTCTTAATTAGACACAAGACTGGGAATAAAATAATACCTATTAATCCATCTCCTTTTAAGCAAAATATCAACAGTAAAGTTTGATCTGTGCAGTGAACACTCTCTCAAAGAGTTGTACAAAGTGACAGTGGCACAGCTTCTCAGATTTAATAAAACCTATTGTATACTAAGGAACAATATTGATCCAGAGAAGCGACAAAAACACATTAGCAATCTCTTCAAGTGTCAGTCAGTCAATACAAGGCACTTCTAAACACTGTTGACTTTTAAATTAGCTGCTGTTATATGTTATGGCACAGTGTTATACCTAAGCTTGATGTTGCATATCATTTGACTGCATTGGTACTTAAGTACTGCCCATCATCTGACAGAAATGTGTTCCTGCACTTGAACAACGCCAAGCAGTGCTACAGGCTTGGTGAAGAGTGGTTGAAAAGCTGTCCAGCAGGAAATGATCTGGGAGTTGACACCAGCTGAACATGAGCCAGCAGTGTGCCGATGATGGTCAAGAAGGCCAATGGCATCCTGGCCTGGATCAGCAAGTGTACCCAGCAGGACCAAGGCAGTGATCCTTCCACTGTTATTTGTGCTGGTGAGGCCACAACCTGAATCCTGTGTTCCGTTTTGGGCCCTTCACTTCAAGAAAGACTCTGAGGTGCTGGAGACACTATTTTCATCCACACACTCTGTAAAGCCCCAAACTTGCCCAGTATGTTCCTTAAAGGGGATTAGTTTTTTTGTACCCTGAGGGAGCACAAGGGCAACACGCAGCAACCTTCTCAGGAGGTTAAACAATAAAATTCTACTGGTAAACTTTAGAAAATAAGGGAACTTGGCAAATTTTAGGGGAAAATTCAATCAAAATAAAGCATTTCATAAAGCATTGCTTTAACAAATTCTAACCCATCAAAACTTAAGTTACCCAGATTCTGATTAGAGGAAATTAGGAGAAGAAAAGAGAGAGAGACAAAAATAGAAAGACAAAGAGAGAGAGAAAACAAAAATATAGTTACTGCCTTGGTTCTAGCATAGTCTTAGTTGCTACAGATCCAAGACCATAAAGGGATATGACACATGCATTCCTTGTGTTATTGCTTTTATCTGCTCTGATCTCCTGTAGCCCCCTCCTCCCTCCCCAGGTGGGGCTTCTGGTCTGACAGCCATTCTAGAGCTGGATTAGGGGTTCCAGGGGTGGGAGACATGGAGCAGAGCACTGTCTGTCCCGCTTCCCCAGAACTTGCCCTGCCCCCACCTACCCACACACTTTAGTTGTTTTGAGCCTTTAAACCTTTTCTCCAGTTCCTCTGTCAACACACACACAAAATATTTTTCATACTCAAAAAATTGCATTACTTTCATTTAGCAGCACTATGTGTGCTGTCTATGGAGATGAGCTGTGGATAATTTAAACCCAGAGGGTTTTGTCTTCATAACCTTCTTCAGGGATGCCCAAATCCCTACCATGCCTTGTCCTTTTAGCCCTATTTCCCAGATCCATCATAGGTCTCTGATATTAAGGTAGTTATCTGAGGCTAAAAGTTTTACACAGGAAAATATTATTTCTTGTAATATATTTTCCTTTACCATGTTCTTACTCATATCCAACATAGTGTTGTATTGAAGCGTAGCAGATCTTCAAAAAGATTCCTTGAAACGAGTTATTCCAGAGTACAGTGATTAGAAAGAATACAGTTTTTTCATCTACTTTTTTTAACCTCACACTTGGAAATTATTAAAATTCTACTGGGCAAAATCCTTTCTGCATAAGGTTTTCTAGTGCTACGCCTCCATGAAGAACAAAGAACTTTTTGACTGCTAGCATGATATTCAGGCTTAGGCTAGCGGAATGCTACTGCATGCTGTAATGGCAATTTAACTAGTCTCTCTACAAAGCAGTCTTAAAAGATTATCTATGCGTAAGAACCAGTTCTTGGTGAATATTTCACATAGGTGTGTTACAATACTGCAATGGATCTACATTTAGTAAAACAGTCTCACAGGGACCTGTGTTTTGGCTACTGCTCAGGCTACTGCTTTTGCACTGGAGGAATAGAAGCATGGTCCAAAGAACTTGAAAGGCAGACTTGCACTGCAGTTTAGTGAAGGACTTCTTAAAGTGAAGGATGTTATTTTGCCCTTGTACTTTCATTTTAAAAGTCTAAAGACCTTGCACAACAGTAAAGATAAAGTAAAATCCACATCCTGTGGGCACAGACCTAGGCAGCTCTCCTTGCCTAAGGAGATGATTGTCAGTCTGTACTTGAACTTGGTCGGAAAGGCAGTTTCAGACAAAGATTTTTATTCCAAAGTGCCTGGCAATAACAAAGAATAAGAAACATCATCTATGTGTGCAGGCTATTTATAAAATATGCATAGTGTTTTGTTATTCCTCTCTTATATATAAGTGAACTGTTCACATTCACATGCTTATTTCCTGCAAAACTTTCCAGAATATCTGTGTCTGAAATATATATATTTGTCAACTGATTCACACTCTCCTGAATCCCAAATCTTGGTTATTGATCTCCTATGTATGTATGTTAGTAAGAAAAGAAACTTATGTATCTTTCTAAAAAAATCAGATTATTTCTCAAAGCCAGTTTCTCTCCAGAATCAGGACTCTTCCCAAAAACCTTCAGTCTAGCTGTTCCAAGAGTCTGAGCCTCAAGGACTTGCATTCTTGCTCAGAGGTTGGTTGGTACTGGCTGTGGTATCTAACCCACACCTCTTCTACCAAAGTATTCAAGTTTCAGGAGCAGGAAGAAGAAGATGAAGCAGAATAAGGGTTTCATTTTTCCTCCGTTCTCCTAGAGGTTTTTTAGGTATCAATTTCTCATCCCTATTTTAAGGCACAATGGAGATTTTCTTTCCTTTGTTTATTAGCACTGAACTCAACAAATATGAAATTTCTTATGTCCACTTATAAAAGTAGGTACAGATGTTGACATATTTTATGCATGAACAGTACAGCCATGCACAAACAATAGAGTTTCCTGGCAACTCCTGGCAATTTCTTGATGGATGTGATCTATCAACACACTAGAGGTGATGCTTCGTTGGACCTGTAACTCACAAACAAGTAAGAAGTTGGAGAAAGATATGAAGATCAAGGGCACCTTTGGCTGGAGCGACCATGAGACTGTGAAGCTGAAGGTCCTAAGAGAATTTAACAAAACAGAATTATGACTAGGGTCTTCAGAATTGATGTTTTTGCTTTTTCAGGGCTTTCCACTTTCTACTAGAGTTTGAAGGAAGGTAATAGTACCCACAAGAGCAAGGATTGTGATAGGGAGATCTTAAGCAAATTACAAAAGCCTTTAGAACCAGAGAGGAAAAACGCAAACAGTTTGCTCATCTTAAAGAAAGATGAAGAGAGGATGGAATAAGGCAACTCACAGGCCATTGGCCTCAGCCTGGTCCCTGGAAGGGTAAAGAAGCAAATTCTCTTAGAAGCCATTTCTAAAATCAGGAGGGACAAGGAGTTAACTGGAAGAGCCAGTATGGGTTTACCAAAGGCAAATACTGCCCAACCTACCTGATTTCTTTCTGGGATGAGGTAACCAGCACAAGGAATGAGTAGTGGGTGCTGTATACATTAATTTGAATGAAATGTTTAATATAGTGTCCTTTAGTTCGCTTCTCACCAGTTCGGTAAGATATAGAGGTGGGTAAGTGCATAGTGAAACAGGTAGAAAGTTGTGCTGAGTGCTGGGCTACTGAATCACTACAATTAGTGGCTACTACCACTAAGGCAAACAGCAGCTCTGCAGAAATGCCCTGGAGCCCTGAAGGCCAGCAGTTTGCCAGAAGGCAGCAGTGCTCCTGGGCAGCAAAGCTGCTGCAGAGCCACATCCAGATCTGCACCAGCACAGGGGCAGTAACATGGACAGGCACCGATCCTGTCCTGATGCTTGGCATCAGTGAGACCACACCAGGAGTGCAGGGTCCAGGTCTGCGCTCCTGGCGCAAGGAAGACCCTGACATATAGGAGCAAGTCCAGTGTAGGGTCCCTTCAGTGGTCAGGGCTGGAGCCTTGGATGGATGAAGGGAATCACAGGGTGCTGGGCTAATTGATTGTGGAGAAGAGGAGGGTAAGAGGAGACCTCATGGCTTTCTGACACCACCTGGTAGGAAAAGACAGAGCAGATGTATGGTGACAGGAAGGAGCATCAGGCAAAAATTGGAACACAGGAGGTCGATAAGGCAAGCAAAAAGTACCATGATGGTTGTTAAGTACCGGACCAAGCTGTCCAGAGAGTTTATGGGATGTACCACATTGGAGGTGTTTAAGACTCAACCAGACATGTCCCTGTTTTGAGCAGAGTGTTAGAGTAGGTGACCTCTAGAGGTTTCTGCCACCCTGAATTGTTCTAGGTGTGTCATGTGAAAAGGGGAAATTTCCTTAACCTTAGTGTGGGGTATTTTCCTTGGCCTTTAGTGTTTGCTTTGTCTGCCAGTGCCCCAGGACAGTCAGGACCCTTGTGCCTGGCCAACAAGTCTGTCAGCATCCCTTAAGTGAATCCTTCACTGAACAGTCCTGCTAGATCAGAGGGTGATTCAACTGCCCTTTTCAGGGAACTACACCAATAGTCTAAAGGAGACCCTTCTGTGTGTCTTCCCACTTTATTCAAGTATGTTACTCTCTGCTGGTAACTGCCAGTGCCTGGGAAGGACCAACACTTATAACATTCTTTTTGAATGTAAAACTGTGACAGGTTCAGGATCAAAGATTGCTGGTAATAGTACATAACTGTAAAAGCACATTTAAAGCAATACACAGACAAGCTTTAATTCCCAATAAAAGCATTCAGTCCATATAGAGTATAGTTCTTACACCATAGGTGTCCCTACAGGGGAGAAGACAGGTTCAGCCCATAGACTGATCCCAGCAATTACAATGGAATCTTCCATAACTCTTCCTCCATTCTCAACTTACTTTCGTACTATTTCTTTATATTTAGAGCTTGAATGACTTTATCATAAATACCTTTGTTTCTGATTGATGCAAAATTCTCTCGCTTCGCTTTTAAAGATACAACCAAAAGAATATAGAGAACATGCCCAGTGGGGGTGGTTGTACCTTGGATGTGGGTAAGTCTGGGATGGAGGTGTGTGTTAATATTACAATTAGGCTTTAATGAACTAAGTTCACCCAAGGAGAGAGATTTCACCACAGCTGTTGGCTCAGCAGCAGGACATCTTGCCCCATCTCCCTTGTTTTACAGATGCTATGCCGTTTATCAGCTGAAAAATGCCATTGAGTTCCCCTCCCTGCAAGGATTTCTACAGAGCCTGGCCATGGTGCCTTCGCTTCACTCTACCCTCTGTTCCATCCCACTTAGCAGGTGCTTACTGTTATAAGGGAAATCATCATGGAGTGGCCATCTGCATTCCATACAGGGAGTAGCACCTGCGTTTCACCTTCGAATTTCCATACTGTTATAACTTCTGTTATGATGTGAATATAACTTCTCAGTTTCCTCTAATTTTTACCCCCAGCCATCCTCCCACAAGGTGATTTGGTGAGTTTAAATATTTGGGTTACATGCATTCAGAGAGCATTTTTAAATATTCCTTGCAATTCATTAATTTTTATTACAGCTCATAGAGTTCATGGTTTTACAAGGAAGATCTAATTTGCAGTTGTTGGGTTTCCTTAGAACATATCATGGAGCTGTCTTGCAATAATATGAACAGAAATCTTTATCATTTAAACCACAAGATCTTTCCAATATATGACTTCTTCATCAATTAGACCTCAAGTTGTTTCCTTGGCAGGCTGTATGTCATGTGTGTCACAGAATATTGACCTATCAGAATTCCTTTTTCTTTTTCCTTTCAGTGAGAAAAGAGATTAAGAGATCAATCAGTGCCATGAAAATAAGTCTGAAAAAAAAAAAGAAAATTTTGGCAAAATGGCACATTCACAATCACATTATACAATTAACTACAATGTAATATCCTCTATGGAAATTTCTTTTTTTTATTGCAATATGATAAAAATCTACCCCATGGGATGGAGTCCCAAATTTAGGAATTTAAAAAAAACCCTGCCTTCAAATTCAGCAGTCGAATTTTCAGGTTCATTTGGTTTT
The DNA here is from genome assembly GCA_013397135.1 of Pachyramphus minor. Lineage (NCBI taxonomy): Eukaryota > Metazoa > Chordata > Aves > Passeriformes > Tyrannidae > Pachyramphus > Pachyramphus minor. The sequence continues at coordinate 12,341 of VYXB01003983.1, read as the reverse complement.
GTTATACTTTTATTTTAGTTTGGGTTGGTATTTAGTTTGGGGTTTTTTTGTTTGTTTGTTTGTTTTTTTTAAACTTTGTAGAATATTTAGAGCTTAAAAATCATCAGAAACAGCCTCCTAAGTGAATCTTAGTGTGTGACAGTTCCTATTTTCAAATTAAAATGACAAAGTTGTAAATTTTGTTGCTCAAAATCATGCCCATGTCATGGAATATATTGTTATAGAAATAAAAAGTGAGAGACAGAGATGGGTTGCCACAACGATGATTTTAAAATATGATAACTTTTGTTTCCCACTCAAATAGGCCAGATGGGACAGGGTTGTAGCATCATTTCCTCCAAACCACTTATCCATAAAATGCTGAGTTTATAGATATTTTAAAATGCTACCATGTGAATAACATTCCTATATAACTATTCTTAGTTTAGGGGCACTTGCCATATGGTGTTCCTGCAGTTCAGTCGTTTGTTTTTTTTTACATACAGTTTCTGTCAGTCTCTCCCCATTGAATTCTGTTCATAATTAATTTGTCAGTTTACATAATCTCATCTTCTATATATTTTCCTACTGAAGGGATTGAGTTCTCAGGGGTGCAACATCTTAGGCAGGGAACGAAGGTTTTACTTTTCTCTGTCCATAGTTAATAGCTAATGCTATTCTGTGAGTTTCTTAAAAAAGAAACTAGATTTACAGTACTCCATCTTTCTTGGCTGAGGGGTTCTTCAAGGCTTTCAAGAGCTGACCTTGCAAAGGCTTGTGTTCTTTTAATGCACTCCCTTTTAGAAGAGAGCTTACCTGTTTTCTCATCCTGATGCAGATACTGTTAAAAGGAGTTTCCATGGATACTGACATCAATAGGAAATTAAAGACGTCTGTCCTCCTTTCTGACCCACAGGAGTTCTTCCTCCCTCTTGCTATAGCAAAGCTTACAGATGTCATTGGTATTGTTTTGCATAATCTGATTTAAAATCTATGGTCTGGGCAAACATTTCTTAGGGATAGGTAGATACTTCTGGGTAGAACAAGCAAAAAGTTGTGACATTACAGTCTTATAAGTTTTCTCAAACTTTAAAATTATTTGTAAAAAGAATGGATTATTTTACTAAAAAGATTTTTTAATGGGTCTATGTTAAAACCATAAGTAAAATGTTCAAAATCTCAGCAATTTTTTAAGTCTTCTTATAATAATTGCTAATTAATTAGAATCAAATGTTGTTATTTTACACCAGCTATCCCATATCTATAAAAGTAATTTTCATATTATAAACCAGCAAATAACTACATTTCAGAATTTACTCTTTGTGGACCTGGATCAAAGACCAGGTAAAAGGAGCTAGCCCAGCTCATCTGACCAGCATGTGAATGTGGTTACAAAACTCAACTTAGATATTAATGATAAATGGATACAAGTATTATCACAATGTAATATCAAATACTTACTTTTGGTGTTATATAGCCTTTATTTTATTCATTTTACTCTTTTACCAAGAAGGTTTTCAGAAATGTTTCTGCATTTAATAAAAAAATTAAAAGAAAAAATAAAACAGTTTCCCCATTTTCTCCAATACACAAATAAAAAATAAAACAACCTACTCCCCTTGAGATCTACTAAACTTTCAAGTGGCATAGATGGGAATTCTCTAGCAGTTAAGATTTACTGCTTGTGTCCCAACACTTGGAGACAGATATAGGATGTTCTACCAAAAAAAAGAGATTGAAAATTGGTAGAGGAAATAACTGTAGGGGCACACCAGTCAAAGAAAGGGTCTGACCTCCCCAGTAAGGCATTATTTTTATCATTTCATGTCACCTGGATTAGTCTGTTTGTTTGAATCTTCTGTGTGTATGTTTTATTGTTTTATTTCCCATCCTGGTCAAAAAGAGCACATTTATTGTTTAGTAAGCAGAATTAGGGTGACTGCAGTTTACATAGTCAATAGCAGTCAAACACTAAGGTCAGTGTCTATCACATCTTGGAAAAATTGGGGTTAGAACAGGTGAAATTATCGTTCAGTTTTGGTTTTATGGCTCTAATAGAAAGCCATAGAGTCCCTGACCCCTGTTGTTACTCATGTCTTGCTCTAATAGCAATATATGACCTTTGACACTCAATTAAAACAGGAAATGAGGCAAAGAAGGGGTCAGTATGCATGTTGGGCCAATATGAGCTTTTGAAACAAAAGGTTCTAAAGGGCTTTCAGAGAGGTAGGAAGGGGGCAAGAGGGGAGGACAGGAGGGACAGAGAAAAGCAGGGAGGACAAGGGAAAACAAAGCAGGAAGGGAGGAAGGGGTAAAGGGAAGGGAGAAGGAAAAGAAAGACATTTTGCATTTGTATGTTGGGTGACCTTAAGTCCTTAAGAGTATTAGAGCATCCTTTTGCATGGCAGCTTACACACACACTCTCTACTAAAAGTACAGGTCTATCTTTCTGACTGCTTAAGTGGGACAAGGTTGATGCATTGGGTTTTAGAACTCAATAAAGAGCCCTTTTCTTTAACTATTTTTGCTATATAAATGAAAAATAAATTACTGCTCTTTACCTGGCACCTGTGTGTACAGGGAAAGCAGGGAAACAGTCTCTCAGTTTTGAAAGCTAACCCCTAGTAACATTGCAAGCAAACTGGGATCATCTAAGACAAATGGTTTGGAGATTAGTCTGATACCCATCACCAGACCTTAGAGAAAAGGTGGCCCTATTAATTGCTTTTACTTAAGGGAATAGGTTTAACCTAAGAATGAAAGTGCACTAACTACCCCCAGTCTAATTCTACGTTTCTATCGTGGGCTGCATACTCTTATGGATTTTTAAGGCTATATGAATGTACAGGAACAACATAATTTTACTTGCAGCAAGACACAGAAGGTGACCTCACTAACCTCAACATGAAGTCACCAGACTCAGGCTGAATTACAATGTCAGTTTCAGAAAGCTATTCAGGCTTACTGGAAGTCAAAGAACAAATGGCGTGAGTCTAACTAAACTTTTTGCAGGGGTTAATAAGACTTGCTGTTAAAAATGCATGCATATTTCCTGTTTGAAATTTTCCAAGCTGAAGTTTTAAATTGCTGGATTGAATTGCCATTTAAAAATAATAATAAAATAATATAAAATATTATAAAACTAAATAAAAATAAATTATCTTACTGTTTGCTGAACAGGAAATCACAGGAAAAAAATCAGTTTGGCATTGACAAAAATAAAAATTTTTGCTTTCCCATAAGAAATGTTTAAATTGAAAACACATTAATTTTTGGAAATATTGAAGATCTTTTAAAAACTCTTCGACAGTGAAACATAGACAAGTTTCAGAATTAACCTACCCCCAAATTTTGCAAGAAAGAAAAGTAAATTGAAACAAAAGTTTGAATTTTTAAGAAAGAGATGAGGTTTCACTGGAATGAGTCAACAGTTCCAGGTAAGCTTTGTGGGTGAAAGAAGATATTTTCATGATCAAAAAATATTGCAACATCTCTTCCCAGTATGCTTTCTTAGTGTGAGATAAGAGCTGTATGTTGCCAGAAAGCTGTTTCTTTCAACCAAGGCAGTAAAACTCCAGAAGCATTACCAAAGGCAATTTCAGAGGAGCTAGAAACTGCATTTTCAGATTTTAAGCAACAGCACATGATAGTTAAGACTTACTGTAAGGAGACAGAATAATGTGTAAGCAACTGGTGGCAAATTCAGGTTAGGGATCTCCCTTGCCTAACCAGAAACTAAGGAAAAATTCCTCCTACAATTAAGACAGATTGTCTTAATTCTTCATGTCTCTTCATTCTGTTCTTGGAATTTCCATTAGCATTTTGCAAAGGCATCCAGAAAGGATGATGCAATGCAGTTTGCCAGAGTCCTGGAATTAAATCTGGGTCCCCTAATTCCTATTGCTTCCTATTTTACATTTCTTCAACATATTTAGTGGTGACACAGGCAGTGGCATCAACAGCCCCCTCAAAAAGTTTGCTGAACTTTTTGAAGCGTGGGGTGTAGCCACAGAATCATACAATATGCTGAGTTGTAAGGGACCCACAAAGATCATTGAGTCAATGCACTGGAGGTAAGGGATGGCATCCGGAGGGACCTTGACAGGTTTGAAAGCAGGGCCTGTGAAACCCTTAGGAAGTTCCACAAGGTCAAGTGCAAGGTCCTGCAGCCAGGTCAGGGTAATTCCAAGCATAAACACAGGTCAGCCAGAGAATGGATGAAGAGCAGCCCCATCAAGAAGGACTTGGAGGTGGTGGTGAGAGAAAGGCTGAGCAGGCAATGTGCACTTGCAGCCCAGAAAGCCAATTGTATCCTGCGTTACACCAAAAGAATTGTGGCCAGCAGGTCAAGGGAGGCGAGTTTCTCCCTTTACTCCCCTCTTGTGAGACCCCACCTGGAGCGCTGCATCCAGCTAAAGGGCCTCCAATATATGGCAGATGAGAACCTGCTGAAGCGAGTCCAGAGAAGGGCCACTAAGGCGATGAGAGGGCCTCTCTTATGAAGACAAGCTGAGAGTTAGGGTTGTTCAGCCTGGAGAGGAGAAGGCTCCAGGGAGACCTTATAGCACCTTCCAGTACTTAAAGAGGACCTATAGGAAATTTAGAGAGATTTCCAAACTTTTCACAAGGACATGTAGTGACATGCAGTGACAGGACAAGAGGGAATGGCTTTAAACCAAAAGAAAGCAAATTTAGATTCAATGTTAGGAAGAAATTCTTCACTGTGAGGGTGGTGAAACACTGGCATAGGTTGTGGCTGCCTCATCCCTGGAGTTATTCAAGGCCAGGCTGGGTGGGAGTTTGAGCAAGCTGATCTAGTTAAAGGTATCCTTGTGCATGCCAGGGCTTTGGAGCTAGATGGTTTTTAAGGCCCCTTCCCGCCCAAAATGTTCTATGATTCTATGATTTTCCTATAAACAAAAGCTAATTCTGTGGCTGCATAATTAAAGAAACAGGAACATCAGATGCATGCTGATGGACACTAAAAATCCAAAATTACTTGAATCAGGGATACACCTAAAGTTAGGAGGCTTCCATAAATTTATTCCAGAGTCCAAACACGCATTTCAGTATTTTCCTAGCTCTTTGTGATTTAAAGGGTTAGTTTCTAGGGTGTTTTGCAAAACAAAAAGTACCTCTAAGCCTAAGTTGCTAATTTTTTAAGGTGATGTCTTCTTCCACGCCATAGACGCTGAATATTTAAAACAAACGTAAAGCTACAAGCTTGCTCACAGTCAATACAAAGGGTCACAGCAATCAAAGGGAGTCAGCTCAATGACTTTTTTCATTAATTTTCTTAGTTGCATGTCTTTCTGCAGACCTATTTTTGCGAAGGATCCTGAGCAATGAAGTGGGATCAGAGGATCCAGTAACTTCAAATAACTTTCAGAGGTCAGCAGAAACTATGTTCCAGCCAGCTCAGTCTGCATTTTTGAATATTCCTTTCTTGTTCCCATTCTTTTTGTTCCTCATCATTTCTTTCTTTCCTCTCCCCCAAGAGAGGTAAAGCCAGACTCTCGAGCTCCTAGTAATTCCTCTTTCTAGTTAATAGCAAATTATTAGAAATGTTTTGATTTCGGTTGCCGCTATAGCTATCCAAAACAGACAAAAGAAGTAAAACGTAGTTATAAACTAGTGACAACTCATAAATATGTTTAATTTGTCAGAAAACTTTCCTCTGCCACTGGAAAAAGTTGGAATGGAGCTCTGAACTTCACACAGAAAAAAAATTCTCATTCTCTCATTCAGTGAAGTAGTAAGATATACTCTGCCATGACTTTCTAATTGGTTGGTGTGCTGGTTTTGGCTGGGGTGGAGTTAATCTTCTTCAGAGTGCCTAGTATGGGCCGGTGTTTTGTATTTATGCTGCACACAGGGCTGACGATATAGAGCTGTTTTTGTTATTGCTGAGCAAGGCTTCCACAGACCCAAGGCCTTTGCTGCTTTTCATGCTGACATGGTGGTGAGGAAACTGGGGGTACATGGGAGGCTGGAAGAAGACACGGCTGGGACGGCTGACTCCAACTGACAAAAGGACTATTCCATACAATATGATGTCATGCTCAATATATAATGTGAGAGGAAGAAGCAGGAAGGTGGGGGGACATTTGAAGTCATAGTATTTGTCTTCCGAGGTCCCTGTTATGTGTGATGGGGCCCTGCTCTCCTGGAGAATGGCTGACCACCTGTCTGCCCATGGGAAGCAGTGAATTCATTCCTTGTTTTACTTTGCTTATGTGCCTGGCTTTTGTGTTTCCTATTAAACCGTCTTCACCTCAACCCACAAATTTCCAGCTTTTACCCTTCTGATTCCCTCCCCAGCCTCACTGGTGGGTGAGTGAGTGAGCATCTGTGTGGGGCTTGGCTGCTGACTGGGGCTAAACCACGACACATGAGAACAAATACCTCTACTGAAGACCTGATAGAGGTCTCAGTGTATGAACCTGATCTGCCTTTTTTTAAGATGGAAAGGAAAGGATTGTGACCAAGCAGATATGTGGGGCTTGATGACTAGCTGGGGTTAAACCATGAGAGTGGCAAGACTAGGAAGAAATAGGGAAGAAAAGCTCACTGACTGCTACGTATCTTGAAGACCCCAAGCAAACCAATCTCTTTTGCTTTCAACACGAACAGTTTAGTTATTGTTGTTACAGTAGAGGGTTCTCCACAGCTGAACTTCATAAATTTAGTCACTATGGGCCTCTCTACTTCTAATACTCTGCATTACCATACTTTTTGCTTTATTCTATAATGTAAATATACCTGCAGATTCCTATTTATAGCTAAGAGAGGTGAGAATCTTCCAAATAAACTTCTAAGGATGTATATTTTTCCTCTACCTAAGAACTTTTTTAAACAATCTCTCCCTTGTGACTTCATTAGCTCCCCATATACTGTCTTATAGAGATTAAAAAATCAAGCAGCAGCATCTATTCAGCTAGTTTTAAAGAAAACAGGTTTTTTCTGAATGTTTGTTTGTATGTTTTTATTTGTTTGGGGTTTTTTCATGGCTTTATTAAATATATGTAAACCCAAGTTAGTTAGCAGCAGTAAAGTAATGCATCTGCTTACTCAATCAAATGCCCAGCATCTTCCAAATTTGAATAACATTTGGAAATGTTATAATGATTTCTTAGAGACCTTTCACTATGGTTCTCAGACCCTGCTCTGCTCCTCTCTTCTATGACTGACATCAAGCTTGCTAAAGTCCATGCAATCCTTTCCTTTGACTTCTCACAGTTTTAACTGGGCTGCCGGTGGAAATACTTTCATTTTGCAAGAGGGAACCAGACTATTTCGACAAACCTTGTACTGAATAATACTGGGCAGTATTGCACTTTCTAAAGGACAGGCTTTCTTTGAATTTCCCTTGCTTATTGCAGCTACAGTTAAAATTATTCTGTTATGCATCACTCCATTCCATGTTCAAGAGTGAAAATAGAAGGTAAAACTAGGAATACTATCTAACTTTATTCTAATGCCTTTGTAGCCCTTAGTAACAGTCCTGTTTACAGCTAATAAAAAGGGGGTTATATTATCTATTAATTTTATGTAATGCATAATCCCAATGAGCTGTTTTTTCATGATGTATTAGATCATGCATCACCAGAGCCAGCTGTCACTTCAATGATCTATTGATGTAATACATCATAGTGGGACACACTGATAAAATATTACTCAAAACAGACTGTTGTGCACATGAAAAGAAGTACTGCAAAAATTCAGACAAAAAAAGTAAATTAAAGCAACACAAACTGTGGCCTGGACCTGGATTCTGTACAAATACAGGAAAGAAACTGCAATCAACTGCCAACATCAAGATCTTAAATAGAATTCTTACTAAAATAAAACAAATTCTACCTCCAAAAAGGACATCAGACTTTGAATTACTCTAACTTGCAACTCCTGGCATCAAAGAATCACTCGTGGAATCACACAGCTCAAAACTGAAATCCCAAGTCACCAGTTCAAAGTCGATAAGAAGTACTTATTTGAAATTTATTTTCATTTGGGTTTTACTCACCATTCAGAAATAAAAACATGAAAGAGAACAGAGGAAAGAGTTCTGACATGCTGAAGCATTTTGTTTTGACCCTTTCTGACAAAATATTTTGATATTTTATTTTTAAAGGTTTTGAGTTACGCATTGAACGTCAGATCACAAAATGTGACTTTGAAGATACATAGGGGTTTGTGTGTCTGTGTGTGTATGAAACCTAAATATTTTTTTACTGCTCTAAAAAAAAACTTTTTCAGGCAATGATTTACATGGTCACTTTTGCTTCGATTTGCTTTGTACACTTAGGAAGTGAATCAGAAAATTTACCCCAGTCTAATCTCAAAGATCATTTTCTCTAGTCAGTACTGAGCCGAGCAAACTTTTATACAAAAACTGAGAGATGAATGGATGAATGGATGGATGGATGGATGGATATCTATCACAAATACAGCTGTCAAAAAAAATTCCATAAAATTAATCTCTTTTCTTTGCAAGTACTGCAGCTCACACAATCAAATGAGGAATTACATACTTGGGTGCCTGTTTTGCTTTCACCAAAAGTAATAGCCCAGTACCCCCAGCAGATCAAACCAGTTGTCAATATGTTGAGAACTACTGGCTGCAGTTTACACTGACTGTAGGATCTGGGCCTCATTGTTTTCAACAAGTGCCTCATAAAGTTTACTTCATAATTTTGTTGAAGATCTGTACAAAAACATTGAATGATATTAACACAAATTAACATAAATGTTCATTTTCTTCTGGATTTCTGCTGAAATATAAAACTTGATAGAGATGTTAATTACTTTTAAGTAGGAAGAAACATTTCTAAGATATTATTATATGAAATGGTCAATTGATCTCAGCTCTCAGCCAGAGTGCAGCTACTTCAATTATTTATAATTATCTAAGTGATATGGCCAAACTGATTCCAAAAGACCATTTTACACAGGCAAGCTGCTGTGGAAAGCCGTGTACATCCTAGTTCTAAGAATGACAGATAGGGAGAGGGTTATTATGAAATTAAAATGAAGCAATTGTGATGTTCATCTGCAATCTGCAAACAGGTTTTAATCAATCCCTGGCAGGAGAATTAGAAGAAGTCAAAACTGTCAAATAAAAAAAAAACAAGATTAGGAAAAAAAAAATCAAGATTAGGTCTTCTTCTTCTTCTTCGTGATGGACTTGTTGGGTCAGCAGACCTTAACTCTGTAATGTTTGCAGAAGTAAAACCTTTTTTACCAAATCATCCACAAAATAATACACTGGGAATTCAAATTAGGAGCATCCCTTTGTACTAACAAGAAGACTTCATTTAAGAGATGGAAGTGACATTTCCATCCATTATTACAGCTTTTCCCCAGATTAGTCAGCTTTCCATATAAAAACCTGCAAACCCATGATTCCAGATTGTTCAAAAAGGTAGCAGCTTTCCTGTCTCTGTCAATATTATTGACTTCAGAAACTGTCTCTGGATGTGAATTATCAATCGCATATGACATGGGAAAAAAACATCATGACCAAAAGCATAATTTACCCTAACTTTCTATTTTCTGCATTCTTTTGTGTGTCTTTATTTGAACTGTGAGAAGCCCTGATTTATACATTTAGCACCCTATTGTAATCACAAGGCTGCATGTATTTGCCATGTGAGGATACAAGAAAAATCAAAATGATCTTTGCTAAACTTTTGATGCAAGCGGTTTATTTCAGTTTCACGTGCACAGGGAAGTTGCAATCAAGAGTGGTGGCTATAACTGAGTTTTACACTGAAATTTGATGTTAGCTTAGTTTTCAAAGGAAAGAAGTGACCTCACAGAGATCTGAAGCATAAGAAACCATTTGTACAGCCCCAAATTTACTGAGCACCACACTTCTGTAGCAACCTCTCAGACTGGTGAAACTTGGCTGGAAATCTTGTAATAATAGTTTCTCATTCTTGTAAGCTTTCAAACAGCCAGGTTTACATTAGAAATAATGAGAACAAAATTTATGATGAATTTGGGTACATCTGCTTCCTACCAGGATGGAAACATAATCAAGATAAAAAACACAAAAATTGGGGAAGAAACATTACAGCAAAACACTTTATATCTCAGAAGCTACTGGACTCCAGTCTACAAGGGAGCAAAGTTGACTTATCTGTTCTTTCTGAATGTAACAATAAGATAATTTGACTGTGACAGTGTTATATCATGAACAACATCTAAGCACCTTAAAACTGCACATATGCAGTTGTTAATCAGTAATTTTCCAAATACATTTTGAAACTGTACAGGAAAGTCAGAAGTTTATTGGCTGTTGATTTTAATAAGAAAATTTTTCTTCCCACTCAGCTACAGATGAAGGTATCTATGGTATAGAATCTTAAATATAATAATCCATATTCCCTTTGCTTCTTTATTTGATTAATATATACTTAACTAAAAAGTCCATAACACATTTCCAAAGAAATTTTGGTTCTACAGAGAGTAAGTTTTAAATCTCACAGTCCTTATAAGAGCAGGATTTCACTTACAAACCCCATCTTAAGACGAGGTCACACAATATAGAATTCAAGGGTAAGACAGACCCTTCAGGATTTTCCTTTATCTGTAGTCACTGATGAAATTAATCTTTATTTACTGACTAATTTTAAATAAAATCAAGGTGCGCTGCTTTCACTAAAAGTGGTCAAGAAAGAATTTCCCTGTAGAAAGGGGTATAAAAGGAATGAAATCAGTTTCTGGAATTAATTAAAAGATAATATTCACAGAGGAATGGGTCAGTGCCACAAACAATTATCACCTGAGATTATGCAAAGAGGTCAATTAAAGCACCATATACAGTAAATGAGAATTCTTAATTGATAATCTTTCCTGCTCTTGCCATGTCTTCTGTATTTTCCCCTGAGTTTATCACACATAATCTTTTAGTCTGCTACTTCTGTACTCACTGAAGAAGAACTGTCTCACACGGAGAATGGGCTTTGAAGAGAAAAGATACCTGTGTGGCCAGAGAGGAAACTTGCTTTAGCCAATATTGTGAAGAGGGTGAGGCAGACAAAAACAAGTCCAAGCAATTGCTTCTGAATCTCTTTGTTACACCTGTGAAAATTAAGGACTAAGTTCCATGTGGTCATTGCAATATGAAGTAGATATCAGTGAGAGAATATGTTCAAAGACTTTTCTAGTACACTAGATACAATTACCTCTCACTTTCATAAGGCAAAGGTGTGTCAATACTAAGGGGTCTGGGATCCCTCCACACCCATCTTCTCCTCTTTGCAGCTTTCCAGTTTCTCCTGCCTCATTTATTCAGTTAATATTTCAATCAGGATTTGCTATATTAAGCCCATCTATTTCGATAAGAATTTTATCAACTCAGATGCTGCCAAAATTAAGAAAATAAAAAGAAATTAAAAAAAAAATACAGTGAAGTCAAAGGATTTATGGAGAGAAAAGAAAAGAAAACCTTTTTACTTGAAGATTTTAAACACAGTTCTTGAATGTCCATAGCAGTCATGTCCACAGACAAGGTATTAGACATAATCCAAGGCACAGTGACAAAGACATGAATGCTTTCCATCAAAAGCATAACCTTTAATGAACAATAGTAAAGCAAAGCATTTTATTTCTGTCTTTAATTTTCTTCATGACAAACAGAATGCTCATCACCATCATCATCATCATGGCTTGGCTTCGTGAACGAAAATTTCAAAGGGCTCTACCCGTGCTTGCTGCAGGTTCACTGATGGCTGAAAAGGTCAATGCGTGACAGACAAGTCCAGTTGCAGAAGGGACAAGAGAAAGATTCCCCAGGTGGCAACGACTGGACGCGATTCTTTCTGCGTTGTCTTTTCTCCTCGAGAGTGATCTTGCATGAGTTCTCAAAGGAGGCAGCAGCGTTAGAGATGGTTTGTCTCCAGGCGTCCCGATTGGAGGCCAGAGCAGACCAGTGATGATGGTCAATATGGCCAAGGCTGAGATGTTGTTTCAGGGACTCCTTGTATCTCCTGTTTGGGGCCCC
>VYXB01003981.1:71668-332887 GCA_013397135.1 Pachyramphus minor | reverse complement strand
ACAAATGGACAGACAGATGGACATACAGACGGACAAACAAAGGGATGAACAGACGGACGGACAGACAGAGGGACAGACGGACGGACAGACAGACAGAGAGACTCAGAGACAGAGTGATGTATGGACAGATGGATTGACAGACAGATGGACACACAGAGGAAAAAGGGACAGACAGATGAAAAATGGACAGACCGACACACAGATGGATGGACAAGAAGACGTAGAGATGGACGGACGGACAGACTTTCAACCTATACTGGAGATGGCCAGACAGATGGACACAGGAAAAACAGATGGACGGACAAACAAATGGACACACAGAGACAGATGGAGAGAGATGGATGGACGGAGGGACAGACAGATGGACACAGAGATGGACAGACAGACACAGAGAGACACACACACAAAGAGATAGATGGATGGGCACGCAGATGGACAGACAGATACGCAGATGGACAGATGGATGGAGAGATGGACAGAGAGACACACACACAGAAAGATGGACAGAGACACGGACAGATGGACAGCCAAATGGACAGATGGATAGACAGATGGACAGACAGGGATAGATGGACACAGATGGACAGATAGACTGACAGATGCACAGATGGACACACAGCTGGACACACAAATGAACAGCAAATGGATGTAGAGATGGAGGGACAGAGGAACAGACAGACAGATGGACACAGAGAGGAAAAACGGACAGACAGACACACGGACGTAGAGACGGACGGAGAGAGATGGATGGACGGACAGACAGACATGGAGAGACAGACAGATAGATGGACCCAGAGACAGATAGACAGACACACAGATGGACAGATGGATAGACAGACACAGAGAGATGGACAGTCAGATAGAGATACAGACAGATGGACACACAGACAAATGGACAGATGGACAGACATAGGGATAGATGGACAGACCAACAGACAGACGCACAGACAGACACATGGATGGACAGACAGACATAGAGCCAGATGGAGAGAAGGAGGGACAGACACACAGATGGGAGACAAACAAGAAAGAAAAAAGAAAACAAAAAGGAAGAAAAGGAAAAAGGAAAGAGAAGAAAGAAAATGAAAAGAAGGAAGGAAAGAAAAGAAAAAATGAAAGAAAAAGATGAAGAAATAAAGAAAAATAACAAAAAAAGAGAAAAAGGAAAAAAAAGAGGAAAAAAGGAAAAAGAGAAAGGAAGAAAATAGCAAAAGAAAGAAAAAAGATAAAAAATAAGGAAAAGAGAAAACTAAAGAAAAAAGAAGAGAAAAGGGAAGGGAGACAAAAAAATTAAAAAGCAAGAAAGATAAGGAAGGGAAGGGGAAGGGAAAGAAGGGAAAGGGAAAGAAGGGAAAGGGAAAGAAGGGAAAGGGAAAGGAGAAGGGAAAGGAAGCAAAAGCAAGCTCTGTGGCTCGCTCCAGACTCACAATGGGCAGCAGGAGGGGGTAGAAGAAGAGCTGGGTGTCAGCCACCCCCATGGCCATGACCAGCTGGCGGTGGAAGGCTCTCTCGTCCGTTGGGATTTCGGCTCTGCCCACCAGCACACAGCTCTTCAACAGGCAGTTCATGTACACGGGCAGCACCTTCATCGTGTCTGGCAGGATCAGCTGAGAAAACAGACACGGAGCATGTGCCATATAAACCGTGCTCCTTGTCTTACCTGCTCTCAGCTCCCTGTAACCCCTGCCTGCTTTTGGGCACTAAATTAAAGGGGAATTCTCTGAAAAATTAAAGAGGGAAATAAAGGTCCACAATAAGTGGTTCTGGTTTTGTTTCTGACAGATTCAGGCCTCACTAACAATGAACAATTCATTGCCCACACTTGTGATTATTGCTGGCCCTGCATGGGACTTAAAAGCCTGAGTCTTCCATGAAGTTAAATCACCAGGACATGAGCGAATAATTTAAAAGGAAACAAATCAGTCAGTCTTACTTGTCAAAAATTGTTGTCAAACATCTTCAACAACAATTAAAAATGAAGGCTTTGTGAGTCTGTGTGTAATTCCACCCAGGCTGGCTGAGCCCCTTTGTGTGAATATGGGCATCAGCGTCCTCAGTGGCACTGCCTTTTGTTCCAGAACAGCAGCTTCCAGGTGCTCTTAAGTGCAAACATTAATCTCACCTGTCATTAATTATATTTGAAGGAAAAGCACAAATCTGCCCTGAGATGTTCTCTTCTGTCAGCACTAATGGTGCAGAGATGGGGTTCACCTGAGGCAAAGCCTGGCTGGGGAGGACAGTGTGGGTTTTACCTGGCTGACAGTGGCAGGGCTGGCACAGTTCTTCTTGTAGCAGGCCAGCATGTGAGCGGTCTGGTTCACCAGGATGTCCCGCACCGTCTTCAGGGGCTGGCTCAGAATGGCTTTAAAAGCTACAAACACAGAATAGAAGAGCTTGCTACATGGAGATGGACACAGCCTCTCAAAGTATCTATTATCTGCTATAGCTTCTGATTTCACTGACCTGAGGGCTGGTTGGTTTTTAGCCCCTCCCATAGACAACCCAATCCCCAACACTATGGTAGGATGTCCATTGCCACTACTGTGCCTGCACAGTTCTGTGCGTTACCTACACACCAGCATTACTTCTATGGCAGTTTGTCTGCAATAGGAGATCATTTCCCTTTTCAAAGTTTCAAACTTCAAGAGTTGCCCAGGCTTGGAGCAGCACGGTAGCAGCATGGTTTCCCACTAGGCAATCACTGCAGCCCCCTTTCCTTCCCCTTGCTCCACCCAAATTAAAAAAGGAGACCAGATCAGTGTGCTGTAGCTTTACCTGACTTGGCAAAGAAGTTGATGAGCGCGTCGGTCTCGCAGGCCCTGTAGATATCGGCCAGCTGGGCGCTGCAGTTCAGGCCCATGTTGTGGATGCGGATGCGCCGCTGCCCGCTCACCGTTGTGTAAAGGAGAGCACACTGCAACACACACCAACCAGGACCAGTTGCTTTTAGTGCAGAACAAAAAGCTGCTGCCAAGCAAGAGCCACCCACTTGGTGCATCAAAGGCATAAAAGGCCTTCTGGAGCCAGCACAGCCTGACAGTACTGCTGGCAGCTACATACCTGGAGTTCTTATAGAATTAGATTAAAATTATAAATGTTATTCATCTTAAAAATATAAAAAGTCCTACAGTAGCACTGGAAGTGATGTTTAGCAAAAGAGAGCTGCTCTTGAACAGAAAGATCACAAGGAGGGCCAGAGCAATAACAACTGCCATAGAAGTAGCAATGAATCTTGTACTCCAAATAAACTTATTTTTAATAAAATGGAAAAAATAAACAGCTGATGAGGTCTCAATGCTTAGAAAGCATTTTGGCATCCCTAAACAGAACATGTAGCACAGAGGAAGGGGAACACACCTTTTATTAGCAGGTTGTGCCTTGCTCCCACCAGTCCTACACCATCACTTCTTTTCTGCTATGACTGCAGCAGTTCTTGCTCACCATTTCATGACATTATAAATTAAACTTTTTTACCTGAATTAAGGCTCCAGTGTCTTCATTCAGTTTGTCATCATGTTTGAACTCCACTGTCACTGCCTTGTCACAATCAACCGCTGCCATCTCTATGTCTGTGGTGTTGTTCATGTAAATGGCTCCCAAGAATTCCGTAGCCCTGAATCCTACAGCCAGATTAAAATGGGGCACTTTATTTAAAAACGGCAAATAAAATGGACATTACTTGCTGAAGCAGGAACTGTTTTCTCTCAGGGCTTTGCAGCCTTCAGTGGGTGCCACCAGCTGCCGTTGCTGCTGGCATTAGTGACAGCTGGGTGAGAGGGAAAAGCTGTGACACACCACCCAGACCTTCTGCACTGTCGGCTTGGCCTGTGTGTGTGTCCACTTCTCTAAAACTTGCGTTTGAGGTGAGCATGAATGAAAGGATGCTTGGAAAGTAGACACAGGAATGTCACTGCAGTGTGAAAATAAGGAACATGTAACTGTCCAGCAGCAACACCTTTTTATACAACTTCCTTGCAGTCCATGATGTGTGCATAGTGATCAGAAGCCTTGCTCAGATTGGGTAATCGGTTGTTAGGGAGGAATATACAGGATGTGTGTGTATATACACACACATATATATGAATATCTATATACACACATATCCGTGCATTTTATCAGTCTATTCAATTGCTTTTGCAGAGGTACATAATGAAGTGCAAGCAGCCTGATCTCACCCATGCTCTGCACAGCGCTGTATTTAACGTTCATGCTGGCAGTCACTCCCATTACCTGTGCTTGTCCGAACCCTCATTGTTGCATCAAATCCCATCTTTTTTCCAATGTCCTTCCTGAGGTCACTTAGGAACTGGGGGCTGTCGCCATCAAGCTGTGAATGCAGAGCAGAAGCAGAACCTGCAGTTCAGCAGTGACCCAGCACCCTCCCATGAGCGCCCTGGCAAATCTGGTCACATTTACCAGCTCTCAAGTCCCCTGAAAGATGTCAAATGCTGCCTGTTGTTATCAGAATCACACATACACAAGTGTCCACCCCTCACCGCTAGGCCTGCACATCCAGGATTTCTGTTCAACCAAACAAGCTCCAGTAACACCCATTCCTGCACTTAACCCTGCAGCCTAGGCAGGATTTTAAGATGGCAACCAGCTTATTACTGTTTTGAGATACAAACTTGAGCCTAATCTGTCATTTCTAAGTATGAATTTTATCCCCTGGAGTTGATAATCAACTTTTCCAGGCTCTGCTTTTGTGTTAAATGTCCAAGCACACATTGAACTGAGATGGAAAGCAACAACTTTCCCCCTAAGTGTTCCCATCTGAAAGGCAGGACATGTGCACCACTTACCTGGAAATTATTGTACTTGTACAGTGTTCCTCCAGTGTACATTGTGACAAGGCCCACAGAGGCTACGTCCACGTACTGATTTGGGAAGAGGAACAAATTCACACAGCAGCCATTGGCCACACAATCCCTGGCCAAGGCCTCGTAACAATTTCCCTGGGGCTGGAAGAGCGTCTGCACAGGAATAAAAAATACAGGTGTCATCACGTTAGGTACCAACCAAGACCCAAATGGCCACATGAAGACAAAAGGGTGAAGAGGAAGTTTGAAGTGAGACATGGCTACAATCAAAACATGCTGTCCTTGCCCATGTTTGCAGGGAACCACCTCAGCAGAGGTGGAGAACTAATCACTAAAGAGGCATCAGTGAAAAAAGATCAATGCCCTATTAGAGAAAATCAGTGTAACAGCAGTCCCCTGGTAGCTCAGAGTAGAAAATACCTTTTCCCTATCGGTATTGAGTAGTTTTTTGTCATCTCTGTTCTTCAGCTTCCCTGGTGCTTCCGCAGTTGGCAGTGAAGAATGGAAGAGGAACAATTTCCCAGCACGTCCTGCAGCCTGTGTCAAAGATACCATATTGGCATGATTTTTATTGCAATTTTAACAAGCCTAATACTCATACATTGGGGTCTCTCAGAGAACACTGTGAATTTTCTGCGAGTTCCTAAGGGATAGATAAACCATTCAGAAACTCAAAACTGGAGGAAATAAGTCCCCGGACAAACTGGGGCTTTTATGTCAGTAAATAACTTATTCCAGCACACAGGTATGTTGACTGATGTGTTCTTACAGTACTTTCTACGGAACTGGGGGTACCTCTCTCAGAGATTTTCCAACTGGACACAAGCATTATGCAACAAGCAACAAGTATCAAAAAGTATAAATATTAAAATCAGATAAAATTAAAAGGAAATGTAATTTAACAGGAAAATCATTTCTTTCAGATCAGACACACTAGTGTTCAGTACAGCTTTATAGATGAGTGACAATTGCATTCCTGTACTAGACTCCACATTCACACCTACAGTCCTGAGACTACAGACACAAATCAGCTTTGCTACTCCTTCTCCTGCACACCTTAGGACACTCACAACATACAGATATTCCACATTTCAAGATAAGCTGTGGCATTCTTCTGGGATAACTAGGTATCTCTGCTATGGCAGACACACAACTGAAACACCACCTTACTTTTAAAAGAGATGAAATTTCACCTTTATTTCCAGCACAGTTACCTTTAATCACAAATAGCAATTTCTTATTATTATTTTTTGAAAAAAAGCATTCTGCTGGAGGCTGAAAGGCTTCCCAAATCCCTGTTTGGCCTGATGTGCATCTGGAATTACTGACATTGCTTTTGACAAAATGTATAAAATGTCTCTATAATATTAACACAATCCATTTTATTCTTTTTAGATAGGAATTGTTGTCTTAAGAACAGGTATATGCAGATGCATAATTCCCAGTGAAAATCCTTACAAATGATAATTTAAAAATACTGAGCTAAATAGAAAGCTTAATTAGGAGCCCTTAAGTTTGTTTTGTAGAAGTCAAGTATTAGGAGAAGGCAATCAGACACATATCTGCTGGCAGTATGAATAAATGACATGAAAACAGGTATTAAATTAGTATTTAAGAAACAGATTTGAGAAATGTTGTGTATTTTGGTTCAACAAACGTATCCACTCAAAGTTCATGCTTTACTCATAAAAAGGTGACAGATAAATCAAGTCCTTTAAGCCAGCACTGTTCTGCCCCTACAAATCCTGGGGTGACCCAGGTGTGTGTTTACTGGCAGTGCTCCAGGGAAATGTTGGCACTTCAGGGGATGTCCTGGACATACAGAAAGGGACTGGGCAGCATCCTGGCCCATGGAGTCACTGCCAGCTGTATCCAAGCTGTGAGAACTTGTCAAACAGTAACTCTCCAATCCCACCTAGTTCAGTCACAGTCATAAACATCCTGTTTGGCACAAGAAGTTTTGCAGAAGCAGGAGAAGGAGCAGAGCAAAACTCTATCTTAAACTGCCTTTCCTGCCCTTCACACATGCAGGGACTGGATACCTGTGCAAACACCCAGAATATGGATTGGTTCTGCTGCAGTAACTAAACACTTTATTTCTCCCAAATACTGAACAACAAACTGACTCCTGCTCCTCATCTTCTCCTAAACATCCCTTCTGCGTAGAATGGATTGCAGGGACTGGTTTCCCTCAGTAAGAAAAGCTGGGAACAGATGTCCTCATTTTGACTAAAGCTAGAATTGTTAGAATAACAGATTAGCGCTGGAAACAATGACTTTTTCCCTAATTTCCCATTGTGATGGGACTGGTTTTTAGCAAACCCAATTTGTAGCTGGTTCTCTTCCAGAGAGGAATGGTCTAACCTTTAGTGCCTCCATGCCAGCCTGGATAACAGGAGCGAAGATGGTCTCACTCTCGTTGGTGTCTGCAAACAACTCTGGAATCTGGTCCAACAAGCTACAGAAGAGAAAGGATCAGTGTCTCAACTTGGCAGTGTATTTGGGATCATCCCCAAACACACCTTGTAACATACCAAGTCTTCACACAGAAAGACATTTTCCATGCAAATATATGTTATAAAAATAATACAAGTTTTGATGGCTGTCACCATTTCTTTGCCTCAGAGGTGGAAATGAAGGCCTTGAAGCATCTGCTGGCTTCCGAAGTATTTCCACAGATACATTTATGCCCTCAACCCCAGCTGACTAAAAGGCATAATGCACAGCACAAAGCATTCACATCTTAGTCTCAAAAGGAAGGATTATACTTTACTTGGTAACAACTGATCGTGATTCCTCAAAGTCAACAAGGAAACCATCCAGCAAAGGAACAAAAACTTCTGAAACATCTGTGACCACCATCATCTGAGGCTGAGCTAAGCTGCTTTTCACATTAAAGAAGTGGAGGACCTTGTTGTAAGTCACAAAACCAACTCGAATTGCTGAGGATTCTTCTTGCTCTTCTCTGTAAGAGAAAGAAAACCCAAGTGGTTATAATTCTGCAATTCTGACCTTGCAATAAAAGCATTCCTTCCACATGCAAGGCACTCTCTGATCATTATCTGTGCTGGGAGCAACAAAGCAAACAACCACCCAGCAGATGCAACAGCCTCAATCTTTGCCTTGGGTTAAATTCAAACACCCTGATAAAATCAACTGCGCTATTGTTTATTTAGATATATATATATATACACACACACATCAGTGGTGCATCCCATTCAAACAGTGTGCTGAGGAGAAGGGTAAATGTGTCTCTTTCGTGATGTAGATACACTTGCTTTCATTCTTCCTCAACTTTCCCTATTCAAGCCTCGGTGTTTGTTAACTGCCAGTTGCTTTTTGTTACTCCACTCAGGCCTCTTACTCTCTTCAGAGTCATGACTGATCGTGATGGAAAGCTCTGAGATGTTCAGGATAATACCAAACACCTGTGTCTCCAGTGTAATCTTCAATGAAAAAGTACTTGAGAGGTGGCCTTACATGGGCATCTGAAAAATGAACCCCCACCCTGGACTGGAATTGCATATCCCAGACTATCCCAAGGATCTTATCTCACACTGCTCTCTCCATTTCTTAAGTGTGTTCTCCCTCTGCAAGTATTGTTACTTAGAACACATTTTCTTTTTGGAAGGTTTTTTTATATGCCTTTCTTTATACGTAGACAAGAAACATCTTTTCTACATCACTTTTGAGTCTTTCACTGCTCTTATTTGACTGTGTGTGTGATCATTGTTTAGTCTTTATTGAAAACCATACCTAGACACTAAACCCCATTCTACACTGCACTGGAATAATGTACTGTCAATAGTACTGATCACTATTGCTGTATGTGTGTTTCATGCTCACAGAGCACACGTGCTGTATTTCATACAATGCCTGTTGCCCACAAGACTTGTTCTCCTCTCGGGCACAAACAGGACAGCAAAGTCTCGCAGTGCAGCAAGAAGCTTTAAATGTTTTGCTAATTAACAGGAAGAGCTAAAGATACAAGCCACCAACACTATGTCTCTACAGAGAGTGCTCCCTGTTTAATTTAATGCGAACACAACTGCAGCAAGTAAAGTCGAGACTATGAGCTGTGACTGAGCTGAAAAGA
Organism: Pachyramphus minor; assembly: GCA_013397135.1. Classification (NCBI taxonomy): domain Eukaryota; kingdom Metazoa; phylum Chordata; class Aves; order Passeriformes; family Tyrannidae; genus Pachyramphus; species Pachyramphus minor. The sequence goes on along the minus strand of VYXB01003981.1, from coordinate 323,971 downwards.
CCACTAGAGTTCACTGCAAGAAAGGAAAAGAATGCAAGCTACACATGCAGTTGGCATGGCAGATTCTTTCTGTTCATACCCAGACTTCAAGGTCTGAGAATCGGCAGCAGCATTAAAAACTAACATTTTGTCACTATCACCCCAAAAATGCCTGTGCTGTAAATTCTGACATTTTCCTTAGCTTGGTTTTGCCTTTCGACACGTAAAGCTGCTCCATGAAAAGTGCAGTGTAGTGTAGTGATTAAGCAAAGCACACTTGTGTTTCTTTACCTTGGAAGTTTATCTAGCAGAGTCTTTAGTTCATTACATATGAGCTTAACTAGGCCACTCTTTATGTTTCTGTAGGATACATCAATCATGAAGATATAAGCTGGTGGATTTGGAGGCTTCTTGTCCTACACAATAAAGAAACATTCACAGGGAAAATTAGACAGTGTCTTGTTATGAGGAAGAAATGTGCAGTGGTACCATAAAGCAATGTAAATACAGTGTTGGTGGAAAAATGCTGTGAATCATAACTAGTGCCTATTGCAGAAAGCTGACACGAACTGGGTAAAACCCAGCCCTGGAATAAAACATTGTCATTGGAAAACAGCATCCTAATGGAAATAAATATCTAAAGGATAACAGCTTATTAGATAAAATGCAACACAAACATTTTCTGCTGGAATTCAAGGGTTTGAACAAATTTGCCTTTTGGCAAACCCATACGGTTTTGCATTCCCTCTATAGCAAGATGCAATATAATTTTGTTAATGCTGAAATTTAGCTTTTCTTAGCATTTTTCCTCTGACATCTGTCTAAGGGATTTCTACCCAATCCGGAAACAAAGTCCAACTTAGGTTCTGAACCAGAATTAAAACATGTCAGTTCTCAGCAGCACTCAGTGGTGACTGTCTGCATCCTGTCTCACACTCCAACGCACTCCAGACAGCCAACTGTCCTTTCAGGAATGACCCCATTTCTGTCAGACAGTCAAAGGCTGAGAGTGGAACACGCAGCATACGGGGCTGGGGCTGGTAGAGACTCCTTTGGGAGTTCCACCTATGCACAGCGTCAGTGGCACAGAGCGTGCACACACTACTGACACGGGTTTCTGTGAGTAACAGAGTAAGAGCAAGGGTTTTTGTTTAAAAAAGAAAAAGAAAAAAAAGTAGTGCTTAGAGATATACCCAGGAATATCATATGAAGTGAACAGAGCAACAGTAATCACCAGAGTCCCTAAAATGAGCTTTCCTAATTCCCATTAAGAGGGCAGTGGTCATTACTTGGTGCCAAATTCAGGACAGCTTTTTCATTAGACTGTTTCACTGCCTTCATACAGAGTTCTGACCACTTAAGCAAATTATACTTGTTGAAGTAAACCTCAGAAAACTCCATCTAAGAAAAATTCATCTAACCCTTGAATTATGACTTACCCTTAGTCCCTGGCACGCTTTAAACTAAACTGAACATTATACCCTTGATCGCACTCACTTGACTCCTGTAAATCAGGATTAATTCCTGTGAACTGAAAACCAGGCAGTATTTTTCAAAGCTGTTCTGTTTACTTGAATCCTAAAGTTTCAGAAACTGCACCAAACATTGCTTCCAAACTCTTGTATCAGATCACCATTCATAAAGAATCTCTGCCCAATTTCTGACAAATATATGGCAGAAACCAGGGCTTGTGCTCTCGGCACATCCGCTATGCAGGAGAGCAATAATGCAAACCAGCTGGGATTTGTTAACATTTTCTGTGGCTGTTCATCCTTGTCATTTGATAAGCACAAAAGGAAAGGACTTCTCAGTTCTGGTCTTGAACTGGATTTATAAAAGATTTAAACCTCTACAACTCGGAGCCAAATGAAAAGCGAATTATAAAATAATGTTAACTTCTGTAACATTTAATGACTTGGCATTTCCAGTGTGAGTGTTAATTCCATAGGAGATTTCTTTTTTGTAACATTCCAATAAGTCTATGCATGGGTCTTTGCCATAAGCTAGCAGAGAAGAACTGTGGAAATGGCACAGAGCCATTCAGCACACTGGAGGTTTTGGAATTTGATGGAGCTACACTGGATGCACACTGAGCATCCCACACTGTTTCTGTGACGCCTCACCACCACAACTCTCTTCTGTTCTGTAGTTTAACCCAGATTTCAACCAAATCTTTATAGGTTATCTAAGGGATTTGAAGCAGTGCCCTAGTCAAAAAGTAGAATTAAACCTGTCCATTTTCTTCATACTGGCAATAATCTGATGGTCTGAGGAAGTTACTGGTACTACTTCAGGACTTCGTAGGGCCCAGTTGCCTTTCCTAACCTTACCATGACCTCAGCTCCACTCCCAGGGAGAAAATTCTGCCTGATTTCAGCAAGAACAGAAAAATACCTCTGTGCTGCGGTCAGATGAAATCACACTTGCAGTTCTGTAAAGTGAGCTGAAGTTTGAAAAGTTTGATTCATGATCCCAGAACTATCAAATTCGGTTCTCTAATAAAACCAACTACAAATATTTACAGAGCCTTGAGTGGGCCTTGGATTGAGTTCTTCAGTGAATTGATATTAGGACAGAGGACTCATTCCACTGTAACTTCCTGGTAAGAACACCAAAACTACTCTTGCCAGGAAAAGATTATAAAGTCAAATTCCCTTACTAAGGCTTTCAGTATTGGGAAGGCATATTATATTCAGAATCCACAGAAGACATATCTCTAAAATGCAACAATTCCTCAGAATCTCCAGTATATCCCCTAAACAATGCAACACATGAGGTAGTAGCAAATGAATGCCCCATTAAAGACTGGTGATCCATGACTTTGCTGTTCTGTTTGTTATTATCACTTGCTTGTCTCACACTCTGCAGCACAAAAGAACAAAACATTACATTCTCCACGTGTACCTACATTTTCTAGAACGTTCCTGGACTCTGACAGTCACCTTACAATTGCGTTTACTCAGCTCTAAGTATTTAAAGGAGCTTGTTTGCCCTGACATAACGCTGGCTTCCATACTGGAAATACTCACTCTGCAATAGTCCAAAGTAGCAACATATTCGTAAGATCCCAGGGACAGCTCAGGCCTCTCGTAGTGGTCTATCCGTCGGCCCATGTGGTCCAGGTGTTGAAAGAAGAACGAAGGAACTACAAGCCAGCAAAAGAACCAGGGGAAAAACATTTACAATTTGGAAAGGAGGGGAACAACACAACAAATTCTTTCAGCAGATGTGATGTACTAATGTAGGCTTCTCTTTTTCTGATCAAGGGAATAGTTTAAACACTTCTCCAGACTGCAATCCAGTTTTTTTCCCCACATTGGCTTAAAAAAACCCAATCAAACAAAACTCCACGACATCCTGGCAATGCCAGCCCCTTTTGGAGCTGTCAGGTTGACCCACCTCATTTCCACAGGCAGGAGCCTGTTTCCCTCAGGATACAAACTTACAGAGACTATTTTTTAGTAGATACAGTCTGCCCTCAGATTAATTCAAATGACAGTCCTGGCCTAGTGTCCAAGGGCATCAGGTCCATTATATTGTGAACCTTCTGCAGCCACAGGTAAAAGTAGGAAATGAAGTGGGTTTGCCACCAACAATTTAACAGAGCCAGTCTAAGGCTCCGAGTCACTCCGGGGAAGAGTCACCTCTCGGTTTTAGCTCCTTGTTCCTCAATGAATACATATTCAGAATATTTATTTTTCACATTTTTGCCTGTAAAAGTACAAGTGTGTGAGGGGAATATCAACCTTGTTTCTTGGCCATTTTTAGTCCCCATCAAAGCTTTTTTTTTTTTTAAAAGTGCTTTCTGACTTGGATAAAAGACACTGTAGTAATACAAAGCATGACTTAAAATGACACTGCAACTTAAATGTCTCTCTTCAAGTGTTCACAGTGCATTTCTATTTCCCTTTCTGAGAGTTAACAAACTATGAAATTTATTATCTGCTATGCTTGCACAAACATTAGAGCTCGAGGCAGAGAAGCAGCTGGAGCGAGTCTGTCAAGGTTCACATTTCAGAGTTGAAAAGATGACTGTATTAGGGAAAGCACTATCCCCCTGTGATCCAGCTGGGCAAATCCAACTTGATACAAATGTCTAGAAAGGCTAGTTCTGGCAAAGATTTGGGATTTAGCCAAGAGCACAAAAACAGTTATGAGTCACATGCAGCACACTTGAACAAATATGGCATGGTATCTTCTGTGAACACCAGCACTTGTCACAGTAAGATTAATGGCTTAGTTAACCATTGCAACCACAGTCATGGGCAGGACAAGGCTAACATGGTTCTACATATCTGCTTCTTGCTGGACATTTACATTTCCTAAAGAAATTATTTTTTTTCCACACAGAAGTTGCTTTCAGTTAACACAAGCAGCTCTGTATCCTAGGCTGACATAAAATTTTAAAACAAAGTTTTGATCATACCAGACTGGACTTCATGAGTCAGCATTACTTTCCATATTTCCTTTTTTTTTTTTTTTTTCCAATTGTATTAAACAAATGTTTCTCTGTATTATTATTGGGAAGTAATTTTTTTTCCTTTGTGAAATAAGCCTAGTTACTGCATCTCCCCAAACTATTTTCTCAGCAAGTCAGCAAGTCAAGAAAATCATTGTAGCGATAGAGTTTCTTTACAGTGTTACGGGATTTGCATGAACCACAGGTCAGAGAAACACCACTTACCATCATTTATACAGCTACAAAATCCACACTGGTACCTTCTCCCACCTTCAATGAACTGCATGAAGGGACACATGTAAGCTTTGCACCGGTTGCATCGGATCGGTCCAGTCTCCCCATGGTTGACGAGATAAAGGGGTGTCTACATGACGAGGGACAGAGAGAGAATGCAAACATGAAACCAAACTGAGCTACAAAGGGTTAAGTCAGATTTAACTCTTGTTGGAGATCACTGATTAAGAGATCATCCATCATTCAGCATTCACCCAAAATCTGTGGTAGGGTTGGCTCAACTCCAGGTATCGTCCCAGGGGCTACATTTACAAGTTTAGGGGCTGTATTCTGATGTTTATCAGCAAAAGAGAAGAATTCAGACCAAAAGCCTACAAAGTTTTGAAAGCATTGCAAGTTGAGGGCTCCAGGCCGATTTTTTCCCAGCAAAGGGTAATTTTTAGAGCTCCCTAAGAGAAACCTGTTGGGGTCAGGCCTTTTTGCCTTCTGTGTCAGACTGAGCTTTTCCTGCAGAAATTTACTGCTGCTCATCTCTTGCAAATGGGTATTTGCTAAGGAACCTGCTCTTATTTTGCCCTAAATGCTGCCCCCACCGCTGCCATGTGACATGCTACACTCATGTGTAAATGATGTCAGGGGCACCAGCTGGAGCAGGAGATTTAGGAGAAATACTAATATTTATTGAAGGCAAGTACATCCAGCAAACAAGCCCAGCACCTCCAGCACTTGGCAGTTTAATTACACTGACCATGCTCGCTTAGAGCCTCTGCCATCGGAAGACGTTTTCCAGATGCCCCTTTCCCTAATAACTGCAGCAATTGAAAGATTCCTGTGATTATTCTTAATGGTAGAAAAGTCAGACTTGAAGCCACTACAAAAATGGAAGTTTGCTCCATTATTTGTGAAACTCCATGGTTTTTATTTTTCTTTCTTTTTCTTACTCCTTTCAATCCCAACTAAAAATCTCTGAACATAAGCTTAAGAAATGTCCAGAGTTTGGACACAGAGCAGATCCCCAGAAGAAGCAAAATGCTGACATTGCCTTTTAATGCTAAAACATCACACTAGCACTTTTTTTTTGAATTATTCTGTCTCTTCTTGAGGAATGGATATATTTCATCTATTACACATGTTATCTTTTATTGGGGTAAGAGTCTGTGGACACCTAGAAAATCACCCCTGTCTTCTAGCATTAACTACTTACATAGATTTTCTAGTTTGTTTATATTTTACAGGGACTGTTTTACTCATTTCTCCAAAGGGTTTTAATGCATTTTGCCAAGGATTTTCTACATACGAGGGCATTTTAGTACATGGGTTTAAGTGCTCCCTTCTGCTCCACTGAGATATTATTTTACTTTGCGTTCTTTCCTCTATGAAAATTGAGTTAGCCCCAAATTCATCCATAATGCCAGCTGGCAAACTCTCAGGGTCATTTTTCAGACATGAAAGCCTCGGCTATAAACACTGCTCATCAGCCACAATCGCTTAATAAGGTCTAAAAGTTCTGGGGTTTGTTCATTACTTGGCAATTTTCTGATTATCATTCTGCTGTATTAGTTTAATGAGACCTGGATCTGATTTGCAGTTAATGTTATTATATTATATTATATTATGACCTGGTAGGGGAAAAAACCAAGACTAAACCAACTCCTGATATATTTATACATGTTGATTCAGTAATTTTAAACCTTTGTTTGATACATTTAATGTCATCCAAGAGCTAAGAAAAATTACCCCCAAATGTTCATATTTTGAAATATCACAATTAAGACCTTTATAGAAAAAGCATGAACAAGAGCAATAAAAAAAATAAATGCCATCAAGTTCTGAGCCCAGGTGTCTACATTCTTACACATACCTAATAAACTAACTTTAAAAGACAAAAAAAAAAAGAGAAAAAAAAAAACAAACCCCAAAGTAAGCCAAGCAAAAATGTATGAGACAGAATTAAGAATAAAGAAAAACTGAGCAAAAAAGCTCTATGCTTACCCTTACTCATTTATTAATTATTTCAATGGAATCTACATCTCAGTATTTTCTTCAAATAATGCAAAACATTACCTCAATAATGAACACATCCTAATGATAAAGCTATCTGTGATAATTTCAGAATAAGCACTGACCAAAAGCACCAAAACCCCACTTCTTGATGAAAACAACACAGTGGTGAAAGAAAATCTATTTCGAAAAAGGTGAAATCTTTCAGTGCATTTCACTGTAGAACTGCACAGTTTACCCATCCAGAGAAAGGAATTTCTGCTTGTATGTGTAAACTGCATTTCCAAACATCCAAGTCATTTCTGTCTGGGTAAAATAACTTAAAAGAAAAGAAAGGGTAGGTTTCTGTGGGAATGTACAAAACATGCATTAAAATGCAAAAAATCATGAGTTTAAAGTAATGATACATAACAGCAAAACAGTCAAAAAAGAGATGTGGCACTAAATGGGAAAGTGTTGTTTGCTGTGCTCCACTCTGTAGATGTCACTGTACACCAGAAGAAAAAGCAGAGGAATCTCTTTATGGTTCCGTGGAAGTCAGTGACAAAATCACGTGAGCAGGAGAATGAGAGAAAATTAAAAAATACCTTTTATCATTTTCGTTTTCGTTGGGTTTGGGTTTTTAAGCAAATGCAACAGTCCTGGGGTTTTGTCCTTTCTACCTGTAAAGTATCAGCATTTTCTTTCCTCTCTTACATCTCTACCACTGGTAAGTGAATCAAGTGAAACCTCTACTACAACTATTTGGACATTTGCCAGACTTCTGGACTTGTTATGTTCTTCTCTTCCCCCTCATCTCTTCACAAACTTTTGACCACCAAAGAGAGAACAGACATGGACCTCACACAGAAAGGAGCACTCGGGTATTGACTGTTGGCATTCCAGCACTATTAAATGTAAATATTTCTCAAAACCAGCGACTAAACAAATAATTGCTAGGCTAAATCTGAGCACACAAAAGGGATTCCTGTTCTGGGAGAGTAGAGAGGCACAACGAGTCAGTTGTGCTGGGAGGCAGAACACTGTCATTTTAGGTTACAGCAAAGGAGGATTGGGCAGCAGAGATGGAAAATGATGGAAGAGATCTGAACAAAACTTCTCTTCCGTGGAACCTCGAGGCCCCCTGAAGTGCAAGCCCTGAAAGCTCATCTGATAAACCATAACCTAACCCCAAATAGAGCTGCGATAGCACAAGTTTTATTTTGGAAATATTTCAGCAAGAACTTGTCTCAGGAGTCAGAACAGTATCAGAAAGCAATAGATAGACTTTGATGGCACAGCTCCAAGATGAAACACATCCATAAAAATTTCCAAAGGGACTGTAACCTGCACTTTCAAGTCTGAGAAAGTTGAATTACTATTGCTTGCTATAAAATTGAAGTCCTGACACACTCCTGAGGGCTTCCTGTGATGCCTGCAAAGTATCACCGGGGCCACAGCTGGAAATTATAAGTGTAGGAGTAAAGGACTGTGATGAAGCTTAAGATCATCGTGGCACATCTCTGGAAAGGCATTCTAAAGAGAAAAATCTCAAGAGACAGATCCTCTGGAGAACAAGAAAAGCACACACAAATACTGAACAAAATGAGCCACTTATCACACAACAAAACAAACAGCCAGACTGGAGTCCCTAAAACACCTTTACTCACGCCCAGAAGAGTAACTTGCCAACAGCTCCACTGAAGAATATTACCACTGGAAAACATGGAGCGTCACTCTATGATATGTAACATTGCACATGATGGGAGACAAGCTGCTTTTTCAAATGCAAATTATCTCAGAGGGAAACAATTCTGTTGTGTTTAATTTGTACAGGGAAAAGATGAGGAAAAACTCCTCTGAATAATCGAAGAGAATTTTGAAATGTAACACTGACGTTTTTGGAAAGAAACTAGGTCATGAACCGAAGTGTCTCTGTTTCCCAGCAGTGTTGAAGGGGTTTGTTTTCTTTTATTCTATCATCATAGATTGCTTTCGAGAAAGATTAACCTGTCTACAAATAATCCGTTGGTTTTGACTTGCTTTACTGATTCGCATTAAAATGTCAAGAAAGCATTTCCCTTTGTGATATTCTCACTGTCTTTTATCAGAAGCCATTCTCTCCAAAGGCAGAAATTGTTTTGCCTGTTCCTGGTTTTCAGACATTGAACATGATCAGCCTCCTCAGCTGAAGACCCCAGCCAATTTGGACTATCTCCTCTTCAAGGTTCACAGCAGGTTCAAGTACTTTCCGTAACACAGTCCTTTTCCATCTACATTTCCCTGTTTGCTTGCAAGACTGCAGCATGGCTAAAGCATCAGCCACATGATGATCTCTTGGCTCTATCCTGGTTTTTACAGACCACATAAAAATGCAAAAAGCATGTTCAACCCTCCTTGCTCAAAACCCCTCCAGCCCCAGGCTGAACAGTGACCTGCACACACAGCACTGCAGAACATACCCTGGCAGGGCAGGGAACTGCAAGTGGGCACTGCACATGGGATATGATCCAGGGTGTAGTAAAGTACACAGAAAACTAGTTACTGATTTCAGTGGATCATACCTCAGACTATCCTTGAAATCCTTACTCAGCAGTCCCTTTTTAAGGGGAATATGGCAATTAATTGAAGAGAGTTGGCAGCGTCAGAGTGTAAATCCAAGCTGGTCTATTCAACACGAGAAGAAGGATTTTTAAAAGTTTAAAGATGAGGGGAAATACATGTAATAAAATAAAATTTTGATGTAAAGAAATACCAAAATTAGCTAGTTCCTCAGAATTTCCATATCATACGAGAAACAGGAAGGGAGGGGGGTGGAAAAAGGAAAAAGTTCACTCAGTGCTTGGGAGAGGCACTATATGTTCCCCTGGTCATGATCCCAGAGCAGGAACACCAAGTGTTAACAAGTCAGAGCTCTCCAGCACCTCTCAGCTCCATAGTGCTGACTGTTACTTGGATGTAGGACATGCTGTATCTCAAGTGAAGGTCAGCAGCCAGGATTAACTGGTGATATAAGCAGCAGTGTGAAACTGGATAATCAAGAAATGGTGCTGAACACCAGACTTCCAAACTGTGAGCATTTTAAACAATCAGATCTCCAGCAAGACCTACCTCAGCTGGTGTACAGCCATCCCAGCAAGAGAGGAGCTGGTGGGAGGCACGGACACAGGAGCAGAACAAGGGAAGGTCTCAGAGGCAGAACAAACCTCCCCAGGACAGCACTGTCATTCTCATGCTGTCTGTCCCCCACCCCTGAGGGCAATAAGCACATGCTAAACCACATGGGAGGACTGAGGTTCATGCCTGAACCCATCCACAGCTCCATTCCCACATACCAGTCTGGACTTGGGCCCAGCACCACAGTCCTTGTCGGAGATTTTTAGGCAAGATTCTTACACTGGCTGTAAAGCCATTGAAAAGTAAGGCAGGCAAGTTTTAGAAAGCTTCCCTCCAGAAACAGTAAGGAATAATGACAAGGGAGGTAGTTCAGGCTCCCCTGATCACAGGACTTCCACATTAAAGTCAGAAGTTTGATTTTCAGCAGTTTGTTCTCTGTCTGTCTTGTTTCACAGAAGCAAACAGAACTCTAATAGACACCTCATGCTAGCTTCATTTTTATTTTTTGCAAATCACTGGAAGAGAACTCTAGAGGATCTTCAAAATAGCAGACTGAATTTGGGCACTAAATACTACTAGTACTGACTTCATGGTCGGCCCAGTCCCTTACTGTACGGTCATATCAAAGTAAGTTTATCCTCTCACGATTTTTTTAAGAATGCTAAGTAAATGATACATGTAACAGCACAGTTCAGAACACAGGCACAGCCTGTACCATACAAAGATCATGGGCACATTGGGATACCCACTCAGTTTTAGAAGGCCAAGCACCACCTAATGCAAACAAAGCTGTGACCATTTCTAATATGCTCTAGAACATCCTTAGGACAGGTAATAAGGCAACACTCCAAAGAGCACTCATGGAATATGCAGCTCAGAGAACAAATATTTAAGTTTATGTATAAATTCAAATGTAGTGTAGTGACCCCAGAAGCAACACTTCACCCAGATGAAATCCTGAATCAGAAGAACATTATCACTGTTATTCACATCTTTTTAGCAAGAACAAAAACAAAACCCCACTTTGATTTCAGGTCCATTCTCGCCTGTTGGTCTTTTATCAACTTTAGAGATCAAATATATGGTTTTTTTCTTTTTATGCACACACATATATAGGTGGATAGACAGATGTGTGAATAAATACATAATATATAATATTTTTCACAGGAGTGAAAAGCGATTGCTGACTTAAGATCATGCAGGAAAGTCTAATGAGTGCAGGGTCTCCCTCCTTCTTGAAAACCTAGAGCTGTTTCTCTTTTGAGGCATTACTGTGGATTTTTAAACTCTCTACTCATGTTTGCATTCCCGAGAACTTTCACAACAGCAACTGTCTTGCTTCTATTTTTGCACTGCTAAATATATTAAAGAAAGAAACTTTAATTAGAAAAAAAAAAAGCACAGAAATATTTAGGAGTGTTTTAATTGGAGGCAGATAAAATAGCTCTGCTTATCTGCAGGCTTTCTTGGACACTGTTTATTGGTAAACACACCTCTAAGGCTAATTAATTTATTTCCACTGAAATCAAAAAGAACTGGGCATAGTAAACTGCTCTGCTGCATTCCCAAGCCGACTAGGGCCAACTGCCACAGGAGTACTTGGAAAGCACAAGGAGACCTTTTGTGATGTGAACAAAACACAGCACTGAATAACTTCACCCCTGTAGCACGGAGACCTGGGATGGGTTTAATGCCCTTTATAAAAGTCAAGTCCTTTTCACAATGACAGTTTTGAAGGTCAACAGCAAACTGTTACTTCACAAATACCACATCAGAGAGGGATGTTCCTGCTCTGAGTCTCTTCCCTGAATACTTTGCTGCTAGGGTAGCTGGCATGCTTCAAGCAGACTCCAGAGCCATCAACCATCCAGAATGTTTGTATGCAGCCACCCTCCTCTCTTTTATTCACACTGAGCTAGAGCTAAATGTCCCAAGGCAGGGGCAGTGTGGAACTGAGTTATGAGGTGTGCTGCTTTGGCTGGGACAGAGTAAACTTTCTCATTACGGCTGGTGTGGGGCTGTGTTTTGGATTTGTACTGAACACAGTATGAGATGATGATAGAGAGATGCTTTTGTTATTGCTGGGCAGGGTTCACACAGACAAGGTCTTTTCTGCTTTCCATAGTGCCACTCTGGGGAGGAGCCTGGGAGTGCCTGGGAGGTTGGGAGGAGACACAGCTGGGACAGGTGACCCCAACTGACCAAAGGGACATTGCAGACCATGTGACATCATGCTCAGGATACAAAGTAGGGGGCACTGGGAAGGACTGCCTTCCCCAGTCACTGTTACGCGTGATGGGGCCCTGCGCTGCTGGAAATGGCTGAACACCTGCCAGAGTGGGTACAGTGGGTACAACCTGAACACCACGGGAAGCAGCGCGTTCGTTCCTGGTTTTGCTTTGATGACATGCATGGGGTTTGCTTTCCCTATGAAACTTAGTTTCACCCCACAACTTTTCTAGCTGTCAGGTTCCTGATTCTCCTCTTGACCCCACTGGTGGGGGACTGAGGGAGTGGCTGTGTGGAGCTTGGCTCCTGCTGGGGTTATACCAGGACCTAAGCTAAGGGCACACAGACCCGTTCTGATCCTCACTCCAGGGCTGAGGTTATCTGTGCCTCTACTTAGCAAGCATGGGCTTGGAACTGTAAGGTAATAACACACTTGATATGCTGGCATCCGACATACAACCTTGCAGTAACATGCATGGATAAGTAAAATATGTGTAAACTGAAAACACGGTAACAAATCCAGTTTAAAGAACAAAATATAAACCTTCCCTCAAGTTCTAAATTCGCTCCTTCACAGTGTTCTAACTGTGAAGTTTCCAAGGTAACTGAGTAACGTCTCTGACAGGTTAAGGTTAGAGCTTGCACAGTCTTACAATATTTACATTGCTACTGTTGCTACCATCAGCTTTGGCCAGTGCCTCAGGTGAGACCAACTCCATTTCAGGAGGGCAGTCTGGAGAGGACAATGCACACACAGAATGGCAAATGTCATTCAAGCAGCCATTTCAAGTTCGAGAGCAATAGGCAAAGTAATCTTGTGCTTGAGTGTCATCCTTGTTGGCAAAACACATTATCAATATTGTTGGCCAGCTAAGTGTATGTAACTGTTTAATTGTTTTCCCTTCTACGTGTACTGTTGCTTAGTCAGGTTTTTCTTCTGTCACAATTCTATAGGAGAGTCACAGTATCCAACTTAGCACAAACCAATTACAACATCCTTATAAAGGCATTTCCCAGTCTAAATTTCTAATTTGTATAAAATTAGTCAGGAATTTTGATTACAATATGAATAAGGTTTATATAAACTTTAGATTATCAAGTCACTGTCCTCATCTCTTTCAAACTACATCCATACCAACAGTGGTGCATGGACCAACATACTGCACAAATATTTTACAGAGTACGTTTTAAGACTATTTTTCAAAGTACACTAAAACCAAAAAGGGAGTAAAAAGTAAATCAGAAAATTTACTTAAATTAGGAAGTGAATTTACTAGTGAAAAATTTACTTCTGCTGCAAAAGCCATTGCTAAACCTGGCTCTGAACATTCATTCCAACAGGGCAACAAAAATCTCTCTGCTCCATGATGAAGTCTTAGGAAGCAATCCAATTCCAAATTATTTACTACCAAGTGCAGACTAGCACAGGCATACTCCATAAAGGAAGCCTCAGAGAACACAGGATTTGTGCACCTCTGAATTAGGCATTGTGAAACCAAGCTTCCAGACACTGGCCTTCAGGGTGGCATAAGACTTTCTAGGTGAGCACCTGGAAATGACAGAGTTCTGGGCTCTCCATCCCATGGATGGCAGTCTGACAGCCCAGGGGAGCTAAACAAAACCCCCAGACATTAACCTGGCACCAGGTAGTTGAGAAATTGAAGTAAAATAGCATCAGCAGAGCAACAAAGACTGTCAAATACCCACCCTGCTCCATACTACAGCCCAAAGCCTCAGAGCTCTCTCCCAAATGAGGACACCAACAAGGATGCTTTTAGAGTTGTTTTATTTTACTAACTGGAAGGTGTGTGCTTAGGTTCCCACTGTGACACACCTGTATGAAGGTGTGTCACGTGTGCAGGGCTGCAACTCTCCCCAGGGACCAGCACAGAGGGCCCTGACAGTGTGCCCCAAATACATGGGCAAAATCATTCTCTGCTGGATCTTGGATAATCCACAGACCACAACATGCAACACAATCCATACAGAGAGCAGGACAGACCTGTCACCACTCACTCTTTCAGACACTTCCAAAATTTCTTTAAAATGATCATCATTTGATAGTTTTAAGAAGCTTACTGGTAGTATGGCCAGTTTTACTAACGGTGCAATCCCTGCCTAAACAGACTCAGTGTGAAACTGCTGAGCTTGTACATAAAACCAATTGCTTAACTTTGCTGCAATGCCCAAAAGGAAGGAAGGCAGCAATGGAAAAAGAGACTTTGCACAGAAATTCTGGGTGATCCAAGAGCTACAGACCAGGAGGTCTTACCTCTACAGAAGGCAAACAGGCAGATAGTGCAATGGAGGAGAGGATAAAAAGGCACACAGATAAATAGGGTACACAGAGGAAGGGCTGATGTGGCTCTTGTGAAGAGATGTCATGACAGAGAGACCTACTGAACTCTGTCAAGGGTTGCCCACCACGGCAACAAGCATGACCAAGTTGATGTAATACAATCCTTTTGGAAAAACAGTCTTGTGATAGAATCCCTCATCAAACNGGCAACAAGCATGACCAAGTTGATAGAATCCCTCATCAAAACCCCTTTAATTAGCTAAGCTCTCCTGTTATATGCGATAACAGCCTCCTGTGAATAAGTAACCAAATAGAAGTCAGAAATGAAAGGGTGAAAATGAAATGATGGCTTTTTATGGTGGGTAGATGTTATCAGCAAGCACCTCAAGGATCTGTTCTCCAGTCTGAGCTCTTTAACACGTTCCTAACAGAAAGAAGCCAGCAGTGAAATGTTTAGTTGGAATCATTTCGTAAGCATTTCTCACCCTCCTCAAACCATAACTGCACACAACTGCTAATAAATGTGTGTGGCTGTATAAACATGTGCTTCAGACTAAGGCTACAGCCTGCTCATCCTTCTCACTGGCTACAGAACAGCAACAGCAGAGCCTGAGTCCCACTGAGCCCAAGGTGGATTGCAGGAGGTATGGACTTCCCTAATTCTTCCTATTTGTTTAATGTATGAACGTCTTAGTTAAAGCCCAAGAAGGAGATGGAGGGATACGAAAGAAAATTCACAAGGTCACTTGACTTTGTTCCTGAAACAAAAAAAGACAGTTATAACACTGCATCACGTGCTGGTTATTCACCTCAGTCAATTTTTAGCTGCTGCTAACCACACAACTCTACCTAGGAAACCACACTATCATCCCTGTAAAAACCAGGGCTTTCCAAGCAGCTCAGCTGCCCCGCTCCTCATCAAAGTTCATTATTCTGAAAAGGTTCAACAGCTTTTAGCTCAGGAACAGCAGCATTTCTGAGAAGTGAAATATTAGATTACCATCAGCAACTATTTCTAAAAAAATTGATTCAAATAAATAGGAAAGACCATGGCAGAGAACAATGACAAAACTACGAAGGAGCAAAGAAGGCGGCAGTTTAGATATTTAAATATTTCAAGCTAGAGATAATGATTTGGAGTTGTTTATATTTGATTTTACAACATGAAATACTCTTTTAACTAACCTTTTTTTAGCAAGTAGTATTAAATGTTAACTCAAGATCACATGGTTTATTCAGGCTCTGGAAACATTCATACATCTCCAAAACAAATTCATGTAGGGCTTGGTCTATGATGATAACTGTGAGAGCTGGTTTATTTTTATAGACTGTTGCTAAAGCACTGGTGGACTAAAAATAAGTTCTGTCAAACAATAATACTGTATTCTCAATCTATAACAAACAAATACTTTCCGTAGATGATCCAAATCAGGAGAGTGAAAATGGACTGTTATTGTAGAGAAATAATAAATACGGACTTGTTAAAGATAAGATTCTGAAACTTCTAGTGCTGTCAAGACACGGGGCAGGGCAGGTAAGGCATGAATGTTTTAACAGCCCTTTTCTCCAATCATATATAGTGCATGGGTAATATTCACTAGTTTAGAATTGTCTACATTGGCTCTCAGGTTTTTTGCGGTAAACTCTGTATGTTCTCCATGGATTTTGTCGCTCTAACTTCCAACTTGAGGGATTTCCTGAATAAAACCCTTTCACTTTGTCTTTTGAAGCTCAGTGCCTACATGCCAAGTGCTTGGTAGCTTACCTGTTCTTGGGATCTAAACACAACCCTACAACCACCTCTACATTAATAGTCATCAATTACACATGAGAGTGAATTTAAGATATAAGTAAACATGTCTGAATTAAAGCCTCATTTGTGACTTTTTCTTCAGTTAATATCTGAATTTTGCTACGGGCTTTCCTGTCATGTTTTCTTTGTGCAGGGTTACCAGGTTACAATTCTGCATCTTAACAGCATCGGAACGTTCTTACTCTTTCAAAACAACTTGTGGAGCTGAGCTCTCCTCTCTTGATGTCAAGGCTGATACTGCAGCCTACTTGGACAGGTATATTTTTATGTCTTCCCTTGCATTCACTCACGTTGGCCTTGTGTCCCCTCACCTTAAGAATCTTATTTTAAGAAATCCACCACACTTCTAGATGCTGCCAGACTTCTCAGATACAATATTACTCCATGCGGTCTCAGCTGCCTGGAGAGTTTTTAGCAGGGTATAAGGCAACAGCATCTTCATCTCATCATTCCACTACATTTCTGATATTTTGAATTTATTTTATCTCACAGCAGGGGCAAACCCTCTTTGTCTTGGGGTTTTCCCCAAACACATTACGAAGACACGCATGAGATCTTTCATTTAACATCCTTATCTAGCACCACGATGATTTGTATCCTGTCTTTATCAAAAACGGAGGTATCTGGTCTACACCTCTTCCCATGTCCCTGTTAAAGTCTGTGTATCTCTCAGCTCCTTACAGTTTTTTCTCAGATTGTAGTTAAAAAAAGAGTAAAATCAAATCCCTTGTACGCCAATACTCACACTTCACTTCTGGAGACAGGACAGCAGTCCCTGTGCGCAGACATCCCACTTGGCCAATGTCCTAGTTACTGGGTGAAAAGAGCCCACAGTGACCAAGGAACTTACATCTGCCTTTCAGACTTGCTGAAATCCTAAACTACCTTTTCCAGTTGGGACCTTCAAAGTGGAAGTGTATTTCTGACAGAAGTACTGATGAGTCAGTCACTAGACCTAAAACTTCTAACTGAAAGTTGCCAGGATCTTTTATGTCCATCCCCCCATGTTTTGAGGCAATGGAAGCAAATCCTCAGAGCTCAATTTCCAGCTAACTACTGTTACTGTGAATGCAATTGGCAGCTTATTAAAAAAAAAAAAAAAAGAAATCATTACAGCCATTAATTCCAAAACTTCAGGAAGTGTTCCAGGTTCTGTCAGCTGGAGCACTATTGATTCTTCAGGGTAAAATCTGAGCCGAGTCACATACACAGTACCTAACTGACAGAAGAAAATGCTGCAAAGTGCTGCTGTGCTCTCCCCCTCACGTACATATCTCATTTTACCAGTGCCAACAGACTGAGCTATTTCTCTTTTTCTGAGTTTCTGCTGCAGTTCAGGTTACACGGTGCCAAGCAAAGCATGGATAGGACTGCACAGCATGGATCTGCAGCTCTCGTGGTATTGTTTAGGTCACCTGGACACAACAAATGCTACACGCACCAAAGCAAAAAACTCAATCCTCACGTTATTGGGAAACAGGAACAAGGTAAGCTGAAGCTGCAACCACCATGAATAAAGAGAAACTATTCAACAAAAGGTAAGGAGAAAAAACTACACTGTTTTAAGATCACGTACAATACGCTGTTTCTCAAGAAAGACAGATTTCCACTTCATAGCCCTGTAACATGTGATGAGCATCACCTGCAGGCACTGTGAAAAGACACTACGCATAAGACAGGCTAGATACTCTGAAACAAAGAACATTCTGTGTCTTGCAGTCACTAGTTTCAGGCAGAACACACCATACTAGGAAGTTCAGAAGCACAAGTAAGCCCCCAAATGTATTTTACCTCTATAAAAAGCCCAGTTCTTTCAAATCAAGTGGCTTTTCAGAACTGAAGTAGTTATAAATCCCATACGGAAGAACACTTTTATTACAAGAACTTAAGAGCAAGATCTTATTTTGGCAGCAGTGAAGACAAAGGGCACAGGCCAGCCTTGGAAAAACTGCCTCAGCGAAGGCTGCCCAGCGCTTCTTACTCTAACACCATCTCCTTAGTTCTTATAACTTTACCAAGCTATAATTGGTCTGACTAAAATTTTCCACACTGGGCTTTTGCCAATTTTGAGAGACATTTTTCAGAGCTTTCTTAGCCTCCTCCAAGAGAAAGGCTAGGGAAAAACACACTGCTCTTTACAGATTAATGAGCCCCACTGACCTTTCCAAGAGCTTGTGAGGACTGACACTTCAGAAGGAGTGGGTCACTGAGCATCTTTTTGCCAGCCCCAGGAAAACCCCCCTGAACTTGGCCAAGCACAAGTATTTGGACATCCTGCTAATTTATGTATGCAGAAGGGAGTCAGATTTTAGAAGCTCATTGTTCACCCTGTCCAAACACAATGCAGAGACAAGGGAGCCATGAGTGGGGGACATAAAGGACTAGAGGCAGACTCCAAGCGAAAGGTGAACTAATGAAGAGCCAACACCGAAGTGGACTTGGTAAGTGCCACCTGGGCACAGAAACCGGGATAAAAGGGAGCAAAGAGTAAAGGTTGCCTGATAAAGTGAAGGGGTGGAGAAGCAACAGCAGGAGTTTCATCTAGGACAAAATGCAGGGGGCAACAAGCCAAGCCTGCACATTCCCCTCCAGAACTGGAATGAAACCCAAAGCTGCTGTCCAGCAGACAAATGGTGAGACTGTATCTGCAATACTGTGAGTAATACATCCTATTTCCCTGTGGACCACAGAGAAGATAACTACATACTGCCCTGCTGGATTGGAAGTTATCCATCCCGATAAAGCACAACATCTGCTTTCACCAACATATATTAAAAAAACCCCAAAACACTAAGAATTTACAAGGAATAAAACAAAGAGAATAATCCAAGACTGCAAAATCAAGCACTGAAGGTCTCAGCAATTTTAACCAGGCTTCTGTGTGCATGCATTCTGTGAGGAGTTTTGGAAGATGCAATCACATACTACAGCTTCACAAAATCCCTTGGTTTTTTCCCCCGTAAACAGCACTCTGAAAGTAAATGAGAAAAGGAAATGCATTCTGCAGACCTTGCAGAATTTAGAAGCTATGCAACAGAGAAGGCAGGAGGTGAAGAACAAGAAAGACAATCCCACAGATGATGCAGTGAAATGCATTGATAAAACACTTTGGGGGTGCCAGCAAACCTGGACCCCAGAATACTGCTACCCTGCAGAAACACTTTGCAGAATAACTAGGGATATGTTTAGAATATCAAAGGCCATTAGAGATGGTCATGTAAGAAATGGAACTGATTAGGTTAGTGCCTCCAAATGAGTGCTAAAACTGGGTGGTTACGTTTGTCTTCTTTATGTGACTCAGCTCATCCAAGTAGAAAATGCAATTATCTTCTTGATTTGTTGTGCAATCAAATTATTTTGCAAAGAACTCAATGGAAAAATGTTGGTTTTTGAATCCAACTCTCCACATCTTAAAATTCATTTGATACACTTTGAGGCCTTATTCATTTTCTCATGTCTTTGCCCACACCTACGGAGCTCCAGCAGAGCAAGCAATTTAACAAAGCTGGCATAAACTAAAGATAGTTGTGGGGACAGATGTGGTCCAGATTACAGACTCATCACTCCTGTACTTTCTCCAAATGCAGATTTTTATCCCTTCAAATTGCATCATGACCCATAGTGTTCTGCCAACTCTCTATGGTGTTACCAGTTCACAGTGTGAGGTAAAACCCCCTCATCCCCAGCATGAGAGAAGAACAAGTGTGCAATATTTCGGAGACAGAAGCACACGGGCCCGATATGCAGGCAGCCCTTACCTCATCTGGTGGGACCTGAGCAAAAGGCTGGATGACAGCTGCCAGTGGGATGCGGGTCTGCTTGGCCATATCCGAGGTCAGCGGGAAGCAGTAGGTGGTGCAGCGGATATAACGAGGGCTGGCGTGGCCTGCAACACCCAACACAGCACAGTGAGAGCCTGGGAGAGGGAACCCACCCACCCCAACACAGAGCACAGAAATCAAACCAGCAACACCAGGCAACAAGTGCCTATGTTACATTAAATACATGGTTTCTTTTTTCCTCCCACACAGGCTCCTGCCCACCTCTCCTCTTCATATGTCAGCCCATTGTCCCTCCCTCTGGTTCAATCTCTCCTTGCTGTTTGAGTTTAAAGCAGAGATTTAAACATACCAAGAATAACCCCACAATTATTTGTGACGAGAGAGATTACTTTGAAACCTGTCACATCTAAGGTCTTTAAACAAAAAAGAAGGATGATATCCCCCCAATATCAGCACTACATATAAAGGAATGAGGCAAGCACACCTACTGTTAGGAGTGCTCTAATGAGCCAGCTGTGATTCAAACAAAGGGTACCTGTGTTCAAATCACCATGCTCACTTACATTGCAAGATACAGCCAGCACATGGCTTTTAGCAGCACACTGAGCCCAGGCCCCTGAGTGACAAACTGTGCTGTCCGCTACAGACGAGCACTGCAAGGAGACAGGAGCTCAGAAATCAGCCTCCTCCTGCTCCCCCTTCAACTAGCAAGCTGCAGCTCTGCTCTGTTTCCTGAATGGAATTTCCTGGATCATCACAACTGCATTATCCCATTCTCGTATAATGCCAAAAAAATCGTGATGTGTTTGTACATTTGATACATTCATCCCAGCACTGATAAATTACTGCTGGGCTGAGTAATACCATCGGTTTAACCTGTATTGAAATACCCAGTCTGCTGTCAAGAGCAGCACGTGGAAGATTGTACTTCCAGGCTCTAGGCAGAGGCAAAGATAAATTGTTCCTTTGGCCAGTGTAAGTCAACTAGACAGCTTGCACACTGCCCCTGTTGCTCCAAGAGAACTTGCTAGAATTTGAATCTTAAAATGTAACAGTGCTAGAGTCTAGGCTCACTGCTTCTTCCAGTGTCCATCTTCTAACGTTTCAGAAGAATCCAAAAAGGGGTTTCAACTTGAAATGTAACACCTTGGAAGATTTTAAGTTAACAAGAAAAGCTGTCTCAACTATTCAGATTACTTGAAAGAGCAGGAAAGCTAGAGGAGGTGTAAGATGTAAGAATTCAACTCTTACTTCCCTCCATCCCCTTTTTTTTTATTTTAAGGACGTTTCCAATTTCACATGCAATTTCAAGTAAGGAAAATTGTTTTCAGATGAGACATTTGAAAATTTAGTCTTCGGTTTTTTTGGTTGGGTTTTTTCTGTGGTTTTTTTTGTGGGGTTTTTTGTCTGTTTGGTTTTTGTTTGTGGGGGTTTGTTTTGTTTTTTAAATTGTATTTGATTTGATCTGGAAAGACTCCCAAATCAGTGAGGACAGTTACCTTGGTCTTGGATGACGCAGTCGGTGGTGACAAGAGGAGGAACCTGTCCCCTGGTGTTTGTGGCATAGACCTGCCCTCCCCTGGCAGCTTTATCGTTTTCAATTACTTGGATCTGATGAGGAAGAAGCAAGAACAGTACAAGAAAGGTAAGCCATGCATTCAGCTCCATTCACAAACAGGCACATCTGCACCAGGTGAGGCTCTGGGTGAAACCTAGTTTAGGGCAATTACCACATCATGTCATGCAATTCTCAGTGCAGCTGCCTTTACTGCCCAAAGTCCCTTCCCTCTTACTTCTGCACAGTCCCTCACTCACATTTGACTCTGATACTTTTCAGGACATAACCAAAGTTATAAAAAGCTGTATGTTGTTCCACACCAGAAACTGGATCCCAAGGATGATACCATTATTCCCGCTCTTCCCTCAAACCTTGTTTAGAGCGCAGCTAAGCAGCTGTGAGTGGTAAGAGGAATGAGACAGGGAATTGCTTTGCCACTGCTGCCAGTATCTCATGGAATTGCATCTTTACACTGCACATGAACTTCTAATAATAGCTAGGGAAGTTCAGAAGCCTCTGTTGGAAAGCAAACAGAGAAGAAAAACAAAATTACTTGCATACAGTCTATTGATCTATGTCCAAGAGGTATTTCCTAACACATTGGGAATAGCCTGGGGCCTGTAACTTTTTTCCCCCCAATAAAGTCTGTGTACTGCAATTTAAGTATACAAGACATTCTTCAGAGAGCTTATGAGATCTTCTGCTTAATTACTTTTCCCTGCCCCCCTTGGCACGTATACTTATAGCTAACTTCTGCATATGAAGGAAAAGGTTCTGCTCTAAAAAGGTCCACTGGCTGAAGAAAGCAAACCACTTTCAGACTTAGTCTGCAAAGGATCAGTGCACCACAGTATTCTGCAGCTAACTGACCTAAATGTATCATTGTTCTTGGAAATCACTGTTGACAAAGCCCAGATGCTAGTTTTCATAAATGTTGTCAGAGCACATATCAACCTCTAACATATGTATGAGAAATATAAATCAACAATGGCTGCAGATAAGAAGTAAATTTATCTGGCAACACTATTGTAATTACAGAATGTAAATATAACAACAGAAACACACATGGCCACACTCATCCCTCATTCTGAATTAGCTTTTTGCCCTTTACAGATGTTGACCCTGATCGTGTTTCTTCTAAACATGTCATTTCCATCCTCTCTGTGCTGCTCAACCAACCCTTCTAACCTACTTGAACACGGCTGTCCTCGTCAAGGCTGTTTATGCCACATGCAGAATTGAAACAAGACATAAGCCCATGTTTTCATGCCAGACCTCCTTCTCCCCCTGCCCTTTTTTTTTTTTAACTTAGACAAGACCATTTTATCCTTCCGATGTCAAAAACACCACACTGAAACGCCAGCAATGACTGACTTGAGGGCATTTCTTATTTATACAGACACTCACTTTAGGGGTTTTTACACCAGGGTTGTCATTTACATGTAACTTGCCTTTAAATTGCCTTTAACAGAGGCAACTGCAGTTGTTACATTAACCCATAAGGATTACCAACAAGTGTTTTTTGAAAATTCTGGGGGGTTTACATCAAAACCATCACCAGATAAAACAAATCTTTTCTAGAAGTACAAAAGAATGCTCCTATTTAAGGAAGCAAGACTGTTCCCTACTAGACAGGGTCAGGCTTTTGCAACAATGTTTTTCCTGTGCAGCAAACCTGCCCCAGCAGAAGTGGAAGATTCCTGCAGGGAATTCAAGTGATTCTTCAGGACTGCTCAGTGCCACACATGAAGAATCCTGTTGAGAGCTCCTAGTAAAGTATGTAACTTTATCTAGCGTGGCACAAAGCAACGTCAGTAACCAAACTAACTTTATGCATTAATTTATCCCAAACTTGCAGCAGAGAGTATTATGAATTAGGAAACTGCAAAAACTAGAGAATATCTTGTGAACCAAGCCATGCAAGCACAATTTTATGTTACAAAAACCCCCACCAGCTACAATGAACACAATGTTAGCACTGCCACTCCCTTATTTTAAAGGCAGCAAAAAGTTACTTTTATAAAAAATTAGTGCCACATTACTTACTGGGCTTGGAATAGAGTCAGGATCAAGCTTCTTCTGCTGTGGGCCTGAGAGCTGTGCTGGACCCCCAGGAAAAGCACCAGGATAAGACAGCTGAGATCCTGCCATCTGAGGACCATAGTTTGCTGCAGAGTTACAAATGACAATTCACTTAAAGTATTTAAGTTCCATTATCAACTTTTAACATCAATTTCTGCCATAAAATTAATTCTTACTGCATTTCTCCTTCCCTTCTGTTTTCAGCAAGGACAAGAAAGGGATTCCTTTGGCTTATGCAGTTGGTGTTTTAAAGGTAAGACTACATGTGCCAACACTGGCTCCGAAGTTTTCAGATACACATAAGCAGGATGGTTAGAAGAGATGAGCACAGCTACTCAACCCAGGCCATTACATCAGTGAGAATCTCTCCCCCAACATCAGTCAGTGACAGCTGGTCTGGTTAGATGGCTTTTTAGTTGTCAAAATAACTGTTTTACTCATCTGAGCCAGGTGAAATAGGTGTATGCAGTTACAATTCGCTGTTGGCACAGTAAAGCATTTCTGAAAGCTGCTTATGACACTACTGCAGGACAGAGAGCAGCTCATACCTTTAAGAGTGTAAGAGGAACTCCTTTCCATAGTATGTGCCCCTACCAATTACTAATGAACTAATTCGGCTTCTGATGCAAATTAATCTCCTTTTTTTTTGTTAAGTCTCAACACATGCTAAACTTTAGAGCAAAAACAGAGCCTATCTCAGATGTACTGACTGACAATGCAAATCTTTACCTTTTTACAAAAAAGAAATTTTTGTTTTTCCAATCAGCTGAACATTCAACAGTGAATGCACACAGTTCCACCACGGACTCTCCATTCATGCTTTGTTTTCAATTACATAACAAACATCCTTCCCTACCTTGCTGAGGATGATATCCAGGCCCTGGAGGCTGTCCTGGAAGCTGCTGAAGGTTAGGATTTGGAGGGACAGGCCCAGGGATTCCACCCTGTGTGGCCATGGGAGGCAGGGATGGCTGAGCACAAAGGCCATTGACACTCCTGGCTGGTGGAGGAGGAACCTGTGGTGCAGGTGGCAGAACCATTGGCTGCTGGGTTGGTGGTGGCGGGAGCCGTGGACTCTGGAAAGATGCCGGATGCCCAGGGCTCGGAGCGGTACCAGGACCTGAGCAAGAAACCATGTCAGATGAGTGTAAAATGGTAACCTGCCAACTCTGCGTGGAAGGTGCTCTGGCCTTGCTCAGCACACTCTAACAGAGACAATACTGTATCCCAGACTGACACTGCTGCACCATGGGACTCTGCTTATCTGTTCACATGACAAATCTGACCTCACAGTGAGGCTGAACTGATTCAGACATGCAATTTTATTTCTTTTGGCTCTGTTTTCAATACAACCCTGCAGCTGGGATGGATGCAGAGAGAGAGAGGGAAGCCAGACTGACAATTCTTGATTAGAATACGCATAGATCACCCTTTGCTTTCGAAATATTTAATTTCAGAATGTGAAACAACATTCTTTTTGTTTAATAATCCATTTCTCTTATGTGGTATGTTTTTGTTAGTCTGCTATTTGTACTTAACCATGACAAGTTCGATGGAAAATAAATCCACTTGATGTTAGAAGATGAAACATGTGGGAATTATTTTGTACACATTGGGGAGGAATAGCTTGTTGTTTATAGGATCCAGATCCCAATTAGAATTAAGAGAACCCTGGAAACAGGAGGGGTTTGAGACTTACTATCTGTAAACACTCACTACTTTACAAAATCTACATTTTTCAGTAAAATTTTTCCACAAAGACCTTTAGCACAATAATTTTAAAGGAAGAAAAAAAAAATAGCCAAAACTAAGTCTGAATAGAAAGGACCAGTGTGTTAATACACAAGCACTAAAATGCATCTTCTGTTAGACACATTAACTGAAAACAAGACACCACATGCTAAACACAAGCTCAGGTTTTCAGCTGGTACAAAAACGTCGTTCCAGTAGCTTTTCAAGCTGTGAATTTCTCACTCAGTAAAGTTCCATCAGCTCAGCTGAAGTCACAGGAACACAACCCAACAGAGAGGCAAAGTTGTATAGAATTGGTCTTCAGTGGCCTGAAGGCTATCTCAGCCTTCCAGTACATAACATGAGAACATTATATTTTATGTAATTATTTTACATATCATATCAAAATTAGTAGTGGAAAGTAATTTACATGGAAGCATCACATGACCACATCTTTACTTTATGGCCTAGGTTTGAGATGTTATAACATCAAAATAAATGCACATAAATTTAGATGAATAACTAAAATATTTAGACAAAAAAGAATAACAGAGTTTCAAAACTGAGAGAAACTGTAAAAAAGCAAAGAAAATTAAACCCCGTCTGCATATTATTGCTCATGCCTTGGCTGTTTCTGGCAGGTTGACTAAGTAATTTGGGAAATGACTGATGGGATGGCCAACTTTTATGGAAGGTTCATCAAACACCAGCTCAGAATTAAACCAATAATACTGGTTTTGGAATTGGCTGAGACAGAAAGAATTCTAAGAGCTTAAACAAATGAGAGCGGCCAAAGATTTCATTTTCTCTTTATACAGAAGTTCAGTAAGTTTCTAATTATCACAGTCTTAATGCTTGAACTGAGAAGAAGTCACTCAGATCAGATAAAACCGATTACCATAGTTATTTATCTGCATGCTGTTGAGCTGCTCAGCAAGCTGTGCTGTAGATGAGGCAGATGCAGCATTTGGGAAGGCTGGTTGTGACTGATGACTGTAGGGAGGATAGGAAGCTCCTGTGTTGGCTGGAGGTGGAGGGCCTTGAAACCTAAAGGGAAAAATTGGTGGAGTTATGCAAAGAAATTACATCAACCAATCATAACTCCAGAAGATCTCATTCCTTCTCAAGGGTGGTGCCAAAACAATTAATGAGAACAAAGCCTTAAGAGAGTTTGCCCACATTCTGCTCACTAGTATTAAAATGTATGAAGCACACGAAGCACAGAGAGACTGCACACTTGTTTAATGAAAAAAGGCAGTACATGTTTGTTTGAACTGTTAGAAACAAGTGTCATGGCAAAGTGAGAGTGGTCATAACTATAAGTCTGAAGATTAAGAAACACAAGCTTCTGAACGTATCACAGCACTGCATCCCCTTTCCAAGCTTATAAAGGAACATGCCCTACCAGGGATGTGTGAAGAAGATTAGGAGAAAAATCTGTAAAGAGAAGAAAAGAAAGTGAGAAACTGCTGAGGAGTTCTCTGTAGTAGGGGAAAAAAGAAGATGCAGGTAGGGAAAACTTCATGATTATCAGATATGGAATGCAAAAAAAAATAACTAAAGCAAAGAAAGCAGAAACACACATGTGGCTTATGAAGTTATTTTCTCAGGTCACGTCCTAGAGAAGAGTAACACTGATTTTCCTATGATCCCTTATAAAACTGAGGGGCTTCCCCATTTCCATCAGAGAGAGGCAAGAGAGGTCAAACAGCTCAGATGTCACATCTCAATTCTTTCAGGTCACCTGTGTGGCTGCTGCCCTGGTGTCCCAGGCCCATTCTGCAAATTGGTCTGGCTGAGCTGATGGGCACCAGCTGGGGGAGGCCCAACAGGTGCTGAGGATCCAAAAGGCACCGTTGATTTTGACACACCTGCAAAAGATTAAGCACTTTTATGTACAACTCTGTAAGAAAGCACAAGCTGGCCAAGAAATAACAGTGCACAGCCCTGCTCCAGCAATAAGAATACCAATTCTAGCTTGAGCAGAGCGGTTGGGGCAGAGACCCCTTCCAACCTCAGTCATTCTGGGATTCCCTAGGAAAGCACAGATTTCTGGTCAGTCTTGGAACCACATATGAAAAACCAACAGACAGTACAAAGGAAACCAAGAGCAGTTTGGGCCTTTCAGGCAAGAGAACCCAAGAGGGACAGTAAGAAATCAAGCAATGAACAAGCGGTTTGGGACACTGGTCGTTCCCTGTCACCCACTTATATTCCTAGGTAGAAGCAAGAGGTCCCTTGGATTTCAGAGACCAAGGTAAGGACAAAACCAAAATGAGCCTCCAAGCCTACAATGAAAATGGTTCTTAATTCAGACCTACTACATGGACTGTGAAGCAACTGTAATTTATGCAAACAGCACTGCTCAATAAACAATATTTCGACCCGTATTCCTTGAATTATTTCCCTTTAAATTACTCTAACATAAAAAAATTGTTTGGTACCAAAACTGGTATTTTTCCCAAGGATTCTAATATGCCAATTACCAGAAGTAATTCTATCAGAATTCTGACTATATTCAGCTTTTGATTAAAGTAACACAACTCCTGCTGTCTTCACTAAAAAGTTTTAGAGAAACTGGGTAAAACTTCATTTATTCTGTTTCCTGTTGCATAGCAGTGTAAACTTGAAAAAGTAAGAAGAGATGCACAACACCACCACAGAAAAGCAGACTCTGAAAAGAAATTTTAAGCCAAAATCATACCTGGTTGAGGTGCCGAGTATAAAGAGTTCGGGTCCCCATAATGTCCATAATGAAGTGAAGAACTAGGTGATCCAAAACCTCCTACTCCTGGTTGGGATTGGGAATATGGAGGAGCTGCAACATAACCTTGTTGACTCATGATGGCAATATTCTCATTCCAAATATCAGGTCTTCCTTAAGGATCTGCAAAAGAGAAAGTGACACCTGCTACTATTGATCACCCTCTGTGCATTTTAAAAGGCTGTGAACTGTATTTTCCAGAAAAACATAAAAGACTTTTGAAGGCAAAAAAGGACCTGAAGTCAGGGACAAATAGTGGTTTTGCTTGCTTGCTTGGTTTCCTCAGCAACACCACATACTGCATGAATTTAAACAAATCACTGAATTTTTCTGAATGGGATTCACCTCTCCCAGGCCCATGGAGTTTTTGCCCTGCAGAGCAGCTGGTAAAAAACTTGAAAGGAAAGTCCCAAATTGCTCTCTTTACCAGGAAAACCTTGACTTCAACCACACCCGGAAAATACACTGAGTCCTGCCTCCCAAATACCATCCCAATGAACACTGAAAAATCAGGAAAGGCAGAGTGACTGGAGCATAAAACTTCCCTAGCAAATCCTTCTCCTGTCCTAGCACGCCTTTCTTTAGAGGAAACATGGCACCAGCTTTCCATCCAACCTTTTACACAAACCCCATTCCAAGCAAGTGAGGGAAGATTCCTTGCTTTTACACTGGAGAAAGAGAGAATAAAGCACAGGAGAGAGAGAGAGATCCTATTTCCACTTGTTTTCTGCATTAGTGGCCAAGCCTGCAGAACTTCACAGTGTGACGAAATTGAGCACAAGGTCTTCCGTAAGTGAGAAGCTGCTCTGTGAGGGCAGCATGGCCTCAACAGTACTGCATGTTGCCCTTGCTGTTATCAGGCATCTTGTCCCTAAGCTTTCACCTCTTGATTCTGCTGTTTTAAAGAAAATGAAACATTCAAAACCCACAATTTGACAAAAAGGAATTCAGAAGAAGTTTTCTAATGACGAGAGCACTCACAAGTCATATAATTTGCTTCCTGTAGTCAGATTTTGATAGAAAGCTCAGAATAAAATTTTAGAAAACTCTGAGGAACATTCTGAGGATCCAAACCCTGAGTGGTCATTTACCACTCCTGCAGAGCCCCAAGCACACAGGTCAGGCATCCCCAAAGAACTAAAGGTACACAATATAAACTATCATTTTTGGTGTTAAATGTTCCTTTGAAACAGCTTCCCCAGCCACCTGTACTTCACATTCTTAAGCTCAAGCCACGGAATCATCTTTAAATATGCGAACCGGATGAAAACAAATCAGGATTTGCACTCCAGAAGCACACAAAAAGGCTCCTCAAGATGACACACACAAATTCATGCTGCACTGGCACAAGTCAGAATAGAAAAGCTATCCCTATCAGAAAACCCATCTCTAGGCTTCTCAAATTAAAGATGTATTTCTGAAGAAAAAAACCCCCAACAGTTTTACTGATCTTCCACGTCAGACAAGAAACCACCCTCAGCTGTGTACAGGGCCCAGCCCTCCCCACACCCTGGCCCTGCAACCCCCTAAACCACACTCCTCAGTGCACAGTAAGATTTCTCAGCTGTAGTATTAAACTGCTTCAGATGGTTAATCTTAGAAACTTTTCTACTACTTTTTAGTTAATGAGGTAAACACATGGATAAAAAAAGAAATGTTTAATGAGAGGCTTGGTGCTGCCAGTTGTACTTTCTTCTCTTCCCCACCTCCATCAGAAAAGATGTGGCAGTGAGAGCTTTAGTTGCTCCAAAAGATACTAAATCACCACTAAATTACCTACAGCTGGCACAGACATACATACATATGTATTTTATATCTATATAAAGGAAGAGATTTTCACTTCGAGGCAGCTACAACAGCCAACACCTTAAGCTGCAAGAGCATCCAGGGGAAATGACTTCCTCCACGGCTTACTCACTCTCACACACACAAAAAAAAACCAAACCCAACTTGCCACGTCAAACTTCCCACAGACACTGTAAACACAGAGGTCGTGCTGAGTGAGACAGGAGCTGTAACCATAAGCAAAACAATGCAAGTTTGTCGAACACAGTTACAGATTCTATTTAACACTGAGCATGTTTAATCTTAAAACAGGCATATATACCAAGACACCAGGAAAACTTTGGAGGCAACACCCAGAATATCAACAGAAAAGTCACCTAAAGGTTCATCGATCAGGTTCTAACAACAGACATAGATTCACTACGGAAACTACAGATGAGATGACCGGATCTGCTAAATCCAGATCTTTCCCTGGGTTTGTTCACTACAAGCATCTCTATGCTGAAAGACAGGAAAACTTTTTTCCTCCCTGTCTCTATCACCATTAGTTTGCCTTACACCCTTTAGCCTGGGGAACACCACTAACCCTGAGGAACAACTCCAGAATTTCATTTACCGCTATTACAGAATAGGTTGTCATATTTTTCAGAGGATTGCTGTATATATGCTGATAAAGATGCAAAACTCTGTCTCTGCATGTAGGACAAAAGAATCAAAACCAGAGGCTCGTGTCCTTGGCTCACTGAAGGGGAACTATTAACTCTGTATTTCTTCGGAGACACTGTGCTCAGTAACACATCACGTAGGAAGAGGGGCTGTCCCTTCCCAGGGCACGCTGCAATCTCAATTTGGCAAACAATCTTTGGGGGTGTGCACTTCTATCTCCACACACACACACACATATAGAATGCAAATGAGATATAATATATATATTGGTTTGGTTTGTTTTTTTTCAGTACCACATTCTGAGCTAAGCCACGAAAGCAAAAGCTGAAGTTTTCTCCATTCAGTGCAAAGCCTGCAAAGGATTTCTGTATTTTTCCGTGCATGTAACATTTCTATCCCCACGAAGTACGCGGTTTAAGCTGCCGTAAGCTCGCAACAGGTCTGGCTCCGCGGCCGGTCCCCCCACCCGCCCCGCGTCCCGCGGCTGTACCTGTGCGCTGTGCCCCGCGAGCAGCCCCGCGGTGCCCGCTGCTGAGGGAGNNNNTGACCGTTGGGACCGTTACCTGGGGCCGCGCGCCCGCTCCCTCACGAGCCCGAGTGCCACGTCTGAGGCAGCCGCACGCGGGCGGCGCCTGCGCAGTGCGGGCGGCGGGGCCGCGCCCGCGGCCGGGCCGTGCCCTGGTTGCCGAGGGCGAAGGGCAGTGCGGGGGCTGTCACTGCGAGCCCGTGTTCGCCTCAGCGACAGAGGGGCGACAGCCTGCTGTAGACGCAGGGGTGTCCTACAAACACGATATTTATCCTCAGAAGTGCATTAAAAACAGAATCACAGCATCAGTTAGGTCGGAAAAGACCTCTGAGATCATCGAGTCCAACCCTATGACCGAACGCCGCCGTGTCAAGTAGACCAAGTCCCTCAGTGCCACGTCCAGTCTTTCCTTAAACACCTCCAGGGACGGTGACTCCACCACCGCCCTGGGCAGCCCCTTCCAATGTCTAATCACCCTTTCTGTGCAAAAGTTCTTCCTAACGTGCAACCTAAACCTCCGCTGGTGCAGACTAAGACACTGTCCTCTTGCTCTGTCACCAGTTACCTGGGTGAAGAGGTGACGATATACATACATATATATGTGTGTGCGCGTGTTTATTTATTTTTTCATATATTTTACATATATATGTCAGATATACAGATATATGTAAAATNAGATATATAGATACATGTAAAATATAAATAAATACATGCATACATATAGACATACACGTGTGTATATATGTGTGTGTATATGTGTGTAAATATCTATATAGCTGACATAGGTATGTCAGATAAATAGATGTAAAAAAAAAACAAACCTACATATACACGTGTGTGTGTTTATTTACTTATTTATTTTTATATTTTTACAGATCTATATATCTGACATATATATGCTTATGTAAATTGTGCCACCCAAGTATCTCTAGTGAAATATGACACAGGTAGTTTACCTGTTTGCATACACACTGGTGTTAATTACTCTTAAGGTGCATTTAAAAAGGATACCTTGGTTACAGGATAGTCACTGTTTTTTCTAATTAATAAAGTAGAAACATGGTAGTAACAGGAGAGAGACTGGTGGTAACATGAGGAAGATGTATTTGTGAAGTTACGGTTCCTCCCAGTCACAAACATTAACTGTGGTGCAAATGTGAAAAAAGGGACAGAAAAGTGGCAGAGGATTCACAACAAGAATCATAGAATCATAGAATATTCTGAGTTGGAAGGAACCCATAAGGGTAATCAAGTTCAGCTCCTGACCCTGCACGGGACAGCCGTAAGAATCACACCATGACAGCTGCATAACTCACATGCATTAAATAATATAAGCTGTTTTTCTATGTGTTACCAGAGTCAATACCGCTGGATATGTCAGGGAAGATCTAAAACCTTTCAAATCTCTCCCAACGGTCTAATCAGAATGGAAAATTTCATCCCTGAGGTGACAAGCATCAGTTAAACTGGATGTAGTTTTGGCTGCAGGGTATCAGTGACTCTTTCATAAGCAGGATGCAAACCAATGCCTTTCATCATTGCTGTGCTGTATTTTCACCCCTTGTCCCTATCTCTTTGGCTGGTTATATGAACACATTAAAGTTATGCAAAATCCTTTTGAAATACCATGCCACTGAGGAAAACAACGGTTTTAAGTTTGGACATTTCCTATTTTGTTGTGGAGCCAGGCAGTCACTGCCCCACCAGTCCTGCTGTGTCTAGCCCAGAGCTATTAACAGTAAGCAGCTGTGGATAATTCAGCACTGGAGGACTGTGCACTTACTTGGCCACTGAATACTTACTATCAGATTTCTCCTCCCCGAAATCAGCTCCAGTGAGACCGAAAGATGAGATCAGCAAAAGATAGCAAGGAGAAGCTAGGCATTGGCAGTTCTTCCCTTATTTCAGGCCCACTCTGGAAATGGATCAAGACACTTCCTTTTTTATTGAGGATGCTTCTGTTGTCCTTCAGCCTGGAACACTCAGACAAAAGGCATGCAGCATGTCACAGTCTGGATGTTTTGAAGCTACAAGAAGTATTTATCTACAGTTTCCACCTATAACATTAAAAGTAATTTAAGGTTTTCAATTTCAGAAACATGGAAACATCATTAAAGATTTAAGTGTGTTATTGGTCTGGAAAGTAACTTCATCAAAATGAGATTGCAGGATTGCTAAACTGTTCCAAGTAATTTTATTAAATGACAGTTTTATTTAAACGGTACCTTATAATCTAAGAATCAGACTGGTTTGTTTCCTGTCACTGTCAATAATGATGATCTTGTAGGTTAAACTACCTTACTTAACAATCAGTTTATCCTGAAGTGGGAACTACACAATGCTGATGAAATCTAATGTGATTTCATACATTTCAGACCTAATTTGGAGTGAGTACTGCTGAAGTAAACAGAATAATTTGTATAAATCTATATGCTTTTTTCATTTATATTAAAAAGCAACAAATCCCCTGCCTCTAAAATCTCACTAGAATTTTTTCTGTTAGTTCTGAGACTACAGAAACCCATGGTCATTCATCAGCTTGGGAGATAAAAGCCCCTCATGGACAGACCACGCAGAATTCATGTCTCTGTCATAGCACACCACATGAAGACAATGTGTGATTCTGGGAAACCCAAATCCTATCCTAGCATTTACAGGATGCCCTTAAAACACAGGCCTGGCACAAGCTGCCAGGAAGAATCAGAACAACACCACGATGCCTGTGAGCCACGGGCATGTATTCCTCACAAAGATGGGATGGCCATAGCACAGCTTCTGTAGCACTTAACATTGGCTGTAGTAACAAATCACTGTGACCACACAAATATCTGCAGCTCCATGCTATAACAATTTCTGTCCAGGTCATAACATATATTCTAGACCTTTCTCTAGGGGAAGGCGTGGGCAATACTGGGTATGTTCTTTAAAGAAAAAGGAGATTTAAAAATCTCCTTGTTATTTCATCACAAGGAATAGTTCATGGAACTCCAAGGATTCTACATTTTAAAAGGCTTTTTTTGTTGTTATTGAAACTAATTTTCTCCTTCTAATTTAATCTGTATGTCCTGCAGACAAAGCAACAGGTTTGCTTTTGCTCAACATCAGAAGGGTCCTAAAAGCTATTTAAATAGAAGGATTACCTTCTTTTCCTGTCTTGCTTACTTATAATCATTAAAATCTTCTTTAATGCTTTGTCTACTGTATAGTTAAGATCTATGGAAAACAGTTTACAGCTTAGTGTAAAATGCTTTACAGGAAAAATGGAAATCAATGTTTACAAAGGTTGTATTTGTTTGAAATGAAAGCAGACTTTGGCTTAAAAAGGAGCAATCAAATTTTGAAGGGATATGTTCTTCTGCGGAAAAAAAAAGTGTGTTAGATGAAAAATGCTACATGAAGAAAAAGTTGTAATATTTCAGGAATCAGAACAATACTGTAAGAAGAAAGACATCAGTGTTGTGACTCAGCTACATTTCTAATATAAAAAAACTATGCACAAGAGAAACCTAACTGAAGGTACAGCAGAAATGAACACTGACATGTCTCAATGGCAATTAGAAAATATTATTGGAGTCCACCCTTTAGACACTGCCCTAAATAGAATGAAAACAAAGGAAGCAAAGGGTTTTTAGAACATCAGACTGATGTAGCTGCTGTTATTCACGGAAAGTAATACAGTAATGTTAAAATCCAGGGCATACATTCATTGCTGTATATATTTTCTGACAAGTACTTTGCTATACCCTGCAGAGGATATTATCTAAAACCACTTTCTTTCCCTGAAATTCAGTAAAACAGGAAATTTTATAAGATGCTCTATTGGTCCACATGTGGTCAGTTCTATGCAAGCCATGCATAGAACTAAGCAAATGTGCTTTAGAAAACTGACTGGCTGCTCTCTTCATAAAAAGACTTTCTGGTTAGTTCAAGCCTTTGGATTTTTCAATATCTGCAAGTTGTGAGGCTCTTCTGCTTATTCTCACTGACTGTTGCTATTTTGGTTTTCTAATGAAATCAACATTCTGGCAACTTGATCTGGAACATTTACAGGAGATAGATATGGTGTTCTGAGAAAACTGCTGGGATGTTTCAGTTGGGGAATTTCAATTATCTTTTTAATTAATTTAGAACTGTCTAAGATGCATGAGAGTGGATTGTACTACCTGTTCCTAACAGAAAAAAACCGCATGGCTTGATTATCCTGCAGTAATTGCTACATAATGAACTGTAACATTAAAACAAAGATGAGAACTGATTATAATCTGATGAATAATGTATCACATATAAAGCACTGTGAATAAACATTAAGCCATCAGTCTGAGAAAGGACAGCAGAAAGTTAAATGATGCTTTCTGTGTTTGCTTGCCGAATGTATGGAATTTCTCAAATATAGATATTTTTCACCTTTACATTCAAAAGCATCTGCAGCAGCTTTACTTTCATAGGTTTTCAGTTTACATTCCCTGCTTGTGTATAGAATTTCTGCTGTATTACTGTAGTCTGGCTATACAACGGTACTCAAATAAACTTACTCTCATTAAAAAAAAGAGTAACTGAGTTAACTCTTCCTAACAAACTATTTGATTGATTTACTGTTTTCTCATTGGAAGACCTGACATGAGTTTAATAACACATCTGTGTTTCAGCCAGGGCTAGTGATCATTAACACACTGTGAGTATAGTCCTACTGTTAATGAGCCACATTTGTTCCATATAATTCATTGTCTACTGCTACTCATATGATATTATTTCTGACGAATGCTCAGAACTGTGGAACCTGTTGTGTAAGAAAAACAACCCTACAAAATCACTCTGAAATCACTTAGAATGCAAATACTAAATAAATAAATAAATGAAGAGGCAGATCCATGTCAATGCCAGGTGAACAGCAGAGTATCACCAAAAGCAGAAGCCTGTACCAGAGACAGAAGGAGCTGGGCAGTCTGGAAAGCAGATGCAGAGCGACAGGCAAGGCTGCAGGATCGGCAGGGGTTAAACATCAAGGTGTTTTTGGAGGGCAGATTTTTCTAATATAATCTGCTCCACTTGGAAAGGAATTAGTTATCAAAGCAGAGAGTTGGAATTCTTGTTCTTCCAGCCAGGAATGAAGATAGCTGGATAGCTTTTTAATCTATTGCAGTTTCTTGGATGGAGGGTAAACTTTCCTGCGGGGAGATCCTCGTTGTGTCACCTGGGCTTCTCTGGTAAAGCCTTAACCAGGTCCATCCAGAGGCAAAGAGAGAGCAGAGCTGTTTCGCCTTTTGCAGGCAGAACTTGATGCCAAAGCAACTTTTTCTGCCATGTCCTTTTGCTGGATGCTCTAGTTTGAACCACCACCATCACACTCACTGGGGCACAGAACAAAACGCACACACGGAACAAAATATGGTTTTGTTGCAAGCCAAATGTTTCCAAATTGCTTTAAAAATCTTACAGCTTATTTTGTAGCACAGAGGAAAGAGGGAAGAGCAGGGTATTACGGGAGGACTCAAACTATCAAACTACAAGCAGAGATTTTCAGAAGTTCAAGCAGATTTCTCAAGGTCACCCTGTGTAGTGGCCACCTGCCCCATTTTACAGGCCCAGATCAAAAAAATGAGAAGTTTCCAGTGTAAAAACAGAAGCCAAACTTCCCAAGACCCCTACTCTATTATAACTCAGTTGTTCCTCTGCTTCTCCTGTTCTTGTTTTCAGTATGGAAAAATTCATTCTTATGAGCCTTCCAAGTGACAAACAATACCTGCTTTAAACTGCACTGCAAAAATGGTTGGTTTTTATGCTGGACCGTGGCCATGCATGTAATTGAGCTCTTTAAAGGCAGCAAATCAAAGGGAGTTAATCACTTTTGCACTTGCTAACAGGAAACAAAATTTAAAAGATGAAATTTAATGCAGGTGAGTGTTCATCTGGTTAATGTTAAATCTTCAAGATCTCTTCCATCTTCAGTTTCATATTAAACCATCACTTCAAAAAATTAGTACACTGTTTGGGCCTAATTTGTACCTCAGCTATGATTAAAATATTTTTTCTACCTGACTATGATATGGTTGCTGTTGATTCATTTCACTGTAGCACATCAGAAGAGAGTTTAGCATGGTGTATTTCTTTAACCCAGTAAGCTGGCACGAAATGTTTGCTCTGGGTTCTTTCAGTAGGAAGAGGGGAGCCCATGAAATCTGACTGTCTGAGACGAACAGGTGGATAAAAGGTGCTGTATTGCTTAACTGCCACCTTTAAATGACCATTCAAAGAGCAGGATGAAGCATTAGGGCAGAGGTGAGGAAAGCAGAACACCTGCTTTCATTACTTACATGCGTGTTCCAGTCAAGATTCTTCTGAGCTTTGGCACAGAAGATCAGGTTTGATTCCCATAGGCTCTATTAAGAATGTGGTGCAACCTTGCCCTGCCAAAACCAGAAAGAAAATACCACATAAATACTTTTCTTTTTACTTTAGAATCTTTTATCAGAATTTTTCCAACTACTGAAGCCAAAATCGGAGTCATCCTGTCTCCTGGGAATCAAAATAAAAAGGGAATAGACACCTAAGAGTCTCTCCAGGTCCCAAGAGAAAATTAATTCTTGCTCTCTAAAACACAGGAATAACTAAAACCAACAGTGGAATGACACCTGGAAACATGAATTCTAGCCCAAATCCTTACTTCCAGATTAACAAGAAACAGTTATTTTGGTGTCACAACATTTTTTTCCATGTTCACAAACCTTTCAATGAATGTCTTCTACACGTTTTTCACAACAAAATCTTGTAGCTATTTTGTGTGTTAATTCTTGGACATAACCTGAAATCCTTGTCCTTGCATAACGAAAAACCTTCTCAAAAGACTTTTGTCCAGGAAGGCCAGAAAGCAAAAAAAAAGTTTACTTCTCTTCAGCCAGTAGTTTAGGAAGTATTTCCTGATTATCTGATACTGGCTGTGGTAGGAACAGGTAGGGCAAAGCCCAAAGAGACATCAGAGTTCTCTCCTCCAAATTCTTGGCTCTTTGAGTCATCCATATGTTTTTATGCAGCATATTTAATGGTTGGCAGGTCTTTGGCTACAGAGGGGCTGTGATGTGTACATGCTCCGAGAGCTGATCATTAATATACCTCTTGGTGAATTGAAGAGTTACATTCTCTGCAGGAATTTCTACTTATTGTGTAATAATTCAGCAATGCTCGAGGATAACAACTTCGTGTTTTGGAGGAAAGTGGCTTCTTTTGCCTGTTTGTTTGGGGTATTTTTTCCCCACAATAGATCCAAAAGCCCTAAGGATCAAGACATTACAAGCAGGACAAACCCCTGAACATTTCTCTGCTTCTTCCATTAACACTTCATTTGCTGGTTTTGAAATTGGGGGAAAAACCCCAAGACTAGTTCTAAAATTCCAACCCATCACATAGTACCTTGCCTCATAATCCATGGTAGGGATTAAAATGTTAAGGCTTTACCTTTTCTGATGAGGAACTGTTCATGCCTCCTATGAGTGTGAGCAGAGCTTTCTTGTCTGGCCTTATAGGTAGATAATTATTTATGACCTGTATTTTTAGCTTCCCTTGAGAACTTGGTGTTACTGGTTTTTAGTATCTTTGCCACTCCATGTTTGTACTTTCAGCCAGCAAACCCTCTTTAGCTGGCAGTGCATGTTGAAAGTTCCTCACACAGTCGAAACATCTGGATTCCATTAATTTATCTTGTAGGACAAGAGAAATTTGATGGCAAAAAAGGAAGGGCAATCAGCTTTAATGGATGTTAGCTGGAACTGTGCATTTGAACTTTCCATCAATATATTTATTCACTTTGCCATTTGATATCTTTTTTTGAAAATTAAATCCTTTCCATGTGTCTCTGTTCCTTGTTGCTTCTTACATCAGGAGAAGCAAACTGTAGCAATTAAGCAGAAATGTATGTTTCTACTTCTGTAATGTTTGGGGAAAATGATGCTGAGTGCTGCCTTCAAAATTTGCTTTTACTTTATGTACCTACTGAGTTGTACAAGTATGAAACAAGGGATGTTATTAGGCAGAGATTCAGGACAATAACATATGCTGATGCTCCTGGCATTGCCCAGCTGGCCACTTTTAAAAGAAGTATCATTTGAAGGGATATATTGGAAGAACCCATTTTCTCTTCATTTGGAAGAGATTGTGTGTCATGTTTGCTTAAGTGGCATGGCTGTGATTTTATCTTTTGTTCCATTAAACTCACTATATATTTATGAATGAGCTTTTTTCCCCATGTAATTAACAAAACAAATAAAAACCAAAAATAAATAAGCAGTGACAATTTTTTTTCCTTTTTTTTTTTTCCTCCTCTGCTGATTCTCCCATTTGGCTGACATCCTACATCCTAGGCAGTTTATTAAACTATTTACAGATGATACAGCTGTTAAAATAGGTATTTTTACGGAAGAAGCTTATGTGGATTTTTATGTGGAAAAAAGTCAGATATGAAAAGAAAATGAAATGCAGAAAAAGGAGCAAGTCAGATCATCTGGGTATTTACAGCAGTAAAATGCTGCCCATAAATTAGAGACCATGAGACCTTTCCCACTCTCTCTTCCCCATTACTAAGGAATGGGTGGAAATGGTTGCATTTCTAAAGAATCCCCAGACCCGGGGTACCACTTTTATTGCTGGATGGAAGACAAAGATTCATCTTATTTCTTCTCACATTTGGAGAATGTCTTCTGAACTCAGCTACAGAAACACCCGATTTAAATTAGATTTTAGATAAATCCACTTGTAGTAAAACTGTTCAGTCTGGTAAATTATTATTACAATAAGAAAAGAAGATATATGGACAAGTGGCAGCAGATGAGGCAAAGAAAATTAAGAAGCAGTCCCCAAGACCACACAGAGCTTTAAAGGAATTGAAGGCTGAAACAGCTGACTATTAGTGAGATTAGAGAGAGCCATTTTTTAAATGAAGTGTTCCAGGAGAGACTCAGAAAACAACAAGCCTGTCAGCCCAGTATCTATACAAAACAAAGAGGTGGGAACTATAATATGGAACAGTGGACATCTGGATAAATCTGACTTATCTGGGAAGAGTTAAAACGGTTTTCATAAAAGGAAGTCCTGCCTCACAAACATAAGGCAGTTCTTTGAGGGGATCAAAAAACACGTGGATGAGGGTGATCTGATTGATCTTAGATTTACAAAAGGCTTTCAACAAATTCCTTCAGCAAAGGCTTTTAAGAAAACTAAGCAGCCATACCATAACACGGCTTAGAAGCATAAGGTGATACACATTGGGGAAAAAACATTAATTCACATATAAAACTGTGTGCTTTGAACTGACTACATCAGACAAGATTTCAAGATTTTAAAAGATAATTCCATGAACACATAAACTCAGCAGTGTCTGAAAAAGCAAATTAGGTGTTAGCAACAATGGGATTAGCAACTAGAGAACAAAATAGATGATATCATCATGTTGTTGTATAAATCCCAACTTTGTCTGCTGCCTGAAGACTGTGTGGTGTTCCAGGCCCCCACCTCAGAAAGAGTATAGAACTCTAGAGGATGAAGAGGAAATGAGATAATGAAAGGTAGGAGACAGTTTCTGTATAAAGAACTACTAATTATTCTGTTATCTATTGGAAAAAAAGGTGGATATATAAGAGGTCTGTAAAAGAAGTTCCTGCAACATGTGCCTGGGGATTGCCTGGTCACAGTTTCCTCTGATCCATGAAGCAGGGGAGGGACATCAAACGAATCTGTAGGACCCAGATTCAAAGAAGAAAAGGTGATTCTTTATGTCCCAATATATATAGGGAGGACTTCCTATGCCAGGTGCTAAGATCTCATCAGAGAAGATCAGGTTCAAGCCAAAGCTTTCCCTGTATTTGGGCACAGACAGGTGTTGGGTGAGTTCTGTCATTTGTCTTTTGCCAAGTTTATAAAGTTATTTTTTGTGACATAACATTTTTATCAGTTGTTGCCTGGAATTGGATCTTTGGGTTTTAGTGAAATGATGGAAATGGAGGCAGTGGTTAAGTGGTTGTGGGTGCCATTAGCTTTAAATTTTTCAGTGGATTTTGAAAATTACCTCCAAATTTATGCAATTTATTTAAGTTATAGAATCTACAGAGACCAAAAAGTCATAAATCCCATGAATGACTCCACTTTTATCTTGATGTCCAGTTTCTGACCAGCATTTAGAAATCCCAAAGGATGCAGAGAATGTACAAGAAGATAAGAGAAGTCTTAAAAAGCAAAACATGCTGCAGCATAAGCAGTTAAGTAATTCATATAAGGCAAATGGGCATTGTTAGTGCCTGTGGGGTATACTTTGTTAGATTAAGATATGGGAAGCTTTGGATCTTCTCAACACGGGAATAGTTTAATTATAGACTTCAAATGCTTTTCTTACTGCAAGCCTAAACCACTGGCATTGTTTTGCTGTCTTTTCCTATGGCACAATCAAATTTAAAGTGCTTCCCTCTGTTCTTTTGCATTAATGATGTCAAACAGTTGGTGGGGGAATAACTTCAAGGAATACCAACTGCTGATCATACAACATCAAGCAGATCCTGATGTTCTGACAGTTTAATTTTGTTCAGCTGAGCAATGACTGATCAAGATTGTTCTGCTTTACTGTTTTACACAGTTCTGTTATATGGTCAAAGGAGAGAGAAGCATCCATAGCTAGTACAAATTCCCAGCATATATATGACCATCCAAATTTGTTCTCTGCAGTAAGCATACGAAGAAGTTCAGAAACCGAGGTCAGTTTTGATCACTTTTTACCAAAATGATAAAAGAGAGCCTAATACAAGCTCACAACACCCTAGCAGTAATTAAACATACTTATTTAATGATAAATTTATAACATTTGAAGGGTTGATAATTATGCGATTCATTTTCCTACAATAAATGTTTAATTTCTGTATTTACCAGAGTGCGTCACAGAAGTATCTATAAAAATATGCATCATTAGGCAAAAGGGAGAGAATTTTCTCTAAAGCAAGGTTCTGCCATGGGAAAGACTAAAAATCTGTCTGCTATAGCAACATATGAACATGGCACAAGGTGACAAGAAGCAGTTAGACACCTTGAACTGAATTATTTCAAATCAGGTGTCTGCACTCAGAGGTTGTCTAGCAAAGTCCCTTTAAAGCCATTCCCTTTCCAAGTATGGATTCTCTGATAGTGCTTCCCTTAAGTATTTAATTATATGGCAACCTGTGCTTGTTTTGCTTCTCTGGAGCTTTTAACCTGTAGTCAATAAAGCAAGCACTCTTCCTCCCATTAAATCCTGTTATTGAGAGAGTGACATTTTCCTCTGTTTGATCAGGGATCTTGTCTCCACCCAGCCTTAGCCTCTTCAGAAGCCTGAAGGGCACAAGCTTCTAAAAGCCTGTCTACTTTTTCCAGCCATAGTATTTGAGTTTAACAAAAGATCCCATCTCTACCTTGGTATTTTTTCTGTCTTTGAAGAGCAATGCTGTGATGTAAGAATCAGCCAAGTGAAAACAGTTCATAGAGGGACCTCAGTGAATTCAGGCTGTGAAAATTGGATGCCCCCAGCAACATGGGTGGGTCTCAAAGCAAGAGGTGTTTGTTTCACACACCACTTGAGACATGAAAGCTGTTTCTGCCCATCTGCTGACCACTGTCCTTTAGAACCAGCTCAGTGCAAAATGCCATGTGATTTAAGCCAGGCTACTTGACTTAAGGCTGAGGTGAGTACGAGCTTATGCTGTCAGCTGTTTAACACTCAGCTAGAGGAATATTCATCCCTTGCTGAAAAAGTCACCCCTTAAACCACTCCACTAAACCTGGAGGAGCTCAGCTGTTTACAGGCTGCTTGACTGCAGGAGAGTAACAGGGAACAGAACTGAACACAGGTCTCGTAAGGCACTGGCAAGTTAACTTCCCACTGAGGCTTTTTTTGTGCTTATAGTAAAGTTCCCTTTTAATGCCACAATGCAAATCAGCCATTGATAGCATCTGTAGAGAGATCTGATACTTCATTCCACTAATCCTCTTCCCTGCTCTGGTAGGAAAGGCAACAGGCTGCATAAGAACAGGTATTATTAGGGTCCAATGATAATTCAGGTAATTGTTAATAGTAGTGCACATTGAACTGTACTAAGGTTAGAAAAAAGAAGCAATTCCAAGATTGGAAAATTATAAAGCTTTTCTTCTTTTTTTTTTTTTTTTTTAAACACCTGTAGTGCTGCAGAAAGTGCATGCAGCATAGAGATGAAAATCCTAAACCCAATTCAATCTAAGTGTACTACTTATTCAGAGGATATACATCATGTTTCACTCGAGATTCTGCTTTCTTTCTTTCGGGTAAAAATGCAAGAAATGGAAAAATTAGAGTTTAAAATGTCTGGCACCATTTACTAAAGTAAATTTCTTTCCTAAATTGTCCCAGGGAAATGTACACTTCTTTTTGCTGTTGTTTTGATTTAGCTGTCACCAGAGTCATCTTTAAACTCAGCCTTCTCTGCCTCATGGCCGAGTCTCTTTGTGTGCATTTCCCCAGCGTCCCTTACTGTACTTTGAAGGTGGGCTGAGCATCGGAATCTGACGACAGAGTGGGCCGTGCCC
Organism: Pachyramphus minor; assembly: GCA_013397135.1. Lineage (NCBI taxonomy): Eukaryota > Metazoa > Chordata > Aves > Passeriformes > Tyrannidae > Pachyramphus > Pachyramphus minor. Next base: position 280,403 of record VYXB01003981.1, on the reverse strand, counting down.
TCGGGCCGAGGGAGCTCTTACATCCTCCTGAATGACTACATTTGCTCGTGCAGTTCCCAGCAGCAGCAACAGTGTGGTGCTCTGGGTCTCCGGCTCTGCCTGGCAGCTGAAATCTCCAGCTCGCTGAACATCTGCAAGACAAATTTCCCATGTTCTGCTGTATCTGAACGCTGCCTGACTGCACCGGGAACATGGGCACGGGGGATTATCTCTGCATTGCTATGAGCGGAGGGGCGCCTTGGGGCTTTAGACTGCAAGGTGGCAAGGAGCAAAAGCAGCCTTTGCAGATCGCCAAGGTAGGATCAGAGATGTTATCGGTGTGCTGGGAACACGAGTGAGGAGAACAGAATGGTTAGATACAAACTATGTGCTGCTTCCAGGGAAGCGGCTGGTGTGGATCTTGTGATGCTTGTTTGAATTCGCTGGTGTGTTCTGCAGAGATTCTACAGGTGCTGGTTATGTTGGCTTCAATAAAAAGGAATGATTACTTTTTGGTAGCTTGCAGGTATTGCAAACATTTTCTTAAAGGTTTAACCTGGGACACGATGGGTGTCTTTCGGCTCCTGTTTGGGTCTCTGTCTGGCTTTGAGTGCACTTGGCACATCGCAAACTCTATTTCATATTAGGAAGTGCTGTTCCAGTCATCCATTTATGATAGTTTTTCTACTCTAGTCATAGAATAAATACAGCTTTACCATGAGAAAATGTTCTTACTATTTTGGGAATCGTGGAAAGCATTACACTGAGTTACCTCCGGTTTTGGAAACTTATCCAGTCTTAGAAACAGCCTTAATAGATTCCAAACATCCCCTCTGATATTTCGTGAGCAACATTGAAAATTCCTGGACACTTCAGAAATTATCTGCATGTATAGAAGGAGAGCAAAACAGACAGTAGGAATCCAGAATAAATTAAAGATAGCAACTGGTAGACCCAAGTAGCGAAAAATAATAGTTCAAAAGCAGTTTTGTCAAAAATCAGTGCTCAGTCCAGCACGACAGCTTCCCCACTGGTGCAACAATGAAGATTTGTCACGGTTATTAAGGCTTATGTAACTGTATGGAGCTGCATTCTGTTCTCCTAGACAAGAGGCACAAATTTGGTCCATAGCTCTGAGGTCAGCAAAATACCTCTGGCTGAAATGCTGCTGGGACTGATCATTATACAATCAGTTCTGCCTTGTTAAATGGAGGGAGGGAGTTTAACGTGTATCTTATCTCCTTTTGGTACCTTGGTAATGCAGTACCTTGAGTGTTAAGGTTTTGTACTTTGATACAGTATTTTAGATCAGTAGTTTAGTATTAAAGCTGTAACCTTCTTAACCTGTCAATGTATTTGTTAGTTAATTAACTTCAATGTACTGGATCAGTTGACTTTTTCACAAACAGCAGAAACAGTAAATTACCTCGTTTTATAAAAGAAGGTCCTTTTAGTTCCTCTGTTGAGAAAGGAACATCTTTCACTATTCTTTTCAATGATTTCCAGCCCATAATATTGACCACAATCAGTAACAGAACTACTTAGTGATGGTATGAATACTTCTCCTCATTCCTGGTTTTTTGTTTGTTTTGTTGTTGTTGTTGTTGTTCTTCTATTTTGCAAAACTTGAATATGTTTACTTTTTTTTTTTCCCTACCGATGGGCAACTGTTGCTGTAAAAGTAAAGGCCCCGCTAAGAAATGGCAGCGGACTCCTGCCATCTAGTGAAAACTTGTAGCTAGAACTTAAAAATTGTAACAGTAAAGGGCAAGTGGCCTCGGTTACATAAAGCCAAGCCAAGTAGAGAAGTGACTCTGATACAAAACTAAAGAGGAGACGGATGAGAAATGGAAGGACACGAGATAATCCATGAAAATGTGGCAGGATACAAAAATCTCAAGTTCACACTTATCTACACTCTGATAAAGGAAACGTATTGTTTTTAAAGCTAATGGAGTAAATCACTGCAGTTCACTGCCAGAATCAGCTTTTACCAGTTTGGTTTACGCCTTTTAAAATTGTTTTATTGCATTTATAAAGAATGTGTAAACCATGCCCCCACTGTCTGTAGCCTAGTTCTTAAAGCATATATGCAAGCAGCATTCCCACTAAAATCCATGAGAGTTTTGCCTGTAGTATAAATGATAGACTTCCATTACTATGCAAATAGCTAACAGAGACAAACATTTTACAAAGAAATACCTCGGTCCTTTTCTCACCAGCACATAAAATAGGCAATTTTCACTACACTAGCAAATAATTTTACAACCACTAAATTAGATTCAAGATTTTTCAGCAATTTGTTAGAGGTGAGATTGCAACAAATGGATTTTTTTGAAATCTCAGAAATTATAATTTTTTCCTTGTCTGTTTTTAACCCTTATTCGAAACATAAATTTTGAAAACATTTGACTCATTTCTCTGTGGAGATACACGAAGTGTTTAACACCCTTCTGAACCCTGGCTCCATACACCAACTCACTTTGTGATGTTCACTAATGTTGTAAATACTTCATAAAAACTTATTTTCAGTTAAAGAGAATTTTTGTATTCTATATACTGTCCATATATAGTATGAGGACTTTAAAAGCAATTATCTTAATTTCTATCTCAAAAGACATATAGTGCTAGAAAAGATATCTAATAAATAGATGGGATTTAAAAAAAGAAAAAAAAGAATATCAGGAGTATAAAGCTAAGGAAAACAGTGGCTGTATGCAGCAAGACACCAAAGCATGTCAGTACTGCACTGTGGGATAGCTTTCCCAAAGCAGGAGATGGTTGGGAATTCTCAGTGTAACAGTGACCCTAGAAGGATAAGAATTTAAGATATATAAAAGCAAAGTAACACATGGTATCTCCTTTCTGTTTCCACCATGAGATATAGGAAAGAACATGTTTTTATGAATACCATGGGGGATTTTTTCTTGAACATTTCTTTTTTCATTTAAAATAGATATAAAAATGTATGTACAAAAAAGAGAAAGTCCTGTGAGTTTTTCTGCTAATGCCTAGCAATACTGACAATGCTACATATAATAAAGCTATATTCTTTAACAAGCATCTCTTTTGCAACAGGTAATTTAATGGAGTCAATGTAGATCTTAGAGAAGATTTAGATTTATAATTCAATTATTATGTGACTTCATAAAATGATATATTATTCCCAGCATATTTGTTACCTACACCAAACGGCAATTTGCTGAACTCATTGTTTTCATCTGTCAAAGTCTTGGTAATTTAAGATTGGGAACTTAACCAAATAGTTCTAGTATTCAAGGGCAGTAAGTTGCATGACTCAGACCTCTAAGCACTTCAAAGGAAATTCAGCCCTCTTTTTCTGATCCTCAAAGTAAAAATGAACAGATGCTTACAAGGAGACTTCTGCTGCTGCTGCTGCCCAAATAGTAGTTTTACCTTTGGCTCAGTAGTGAAGTGTGACAACTGGCTGCCTGGTCATTCTAGACTTGTGCCCTCGTCCACCAAAACACTCACATTTCAATTCAAGTCTCCGTTTCATCATTTTGCATTCATTGGAACCCGAAACTGAAAGTGAAACTCAAAGACTTGGGCACGACCTGAACCAAGAGTGTGAAAAGTGATGTATGAATGTGATTACTTAATGCTGGATGTAAGCAGAGGTGGGCTCTGCTGTGGGAGTCTGACTTTTTCTCCAAAATACTTCACTCATGCAGAACAACCCCAAGAAGTTTTCATCACGTTGAGGTTTGCACTTAGTCTAGTGGAAAAAAACCTGAGGGTGAGACATGGCAGCCGAGTTAGGCTTTGGATCCTGAGGTAAGGCAAAGCATGTCACTGCCACATGTATGAGAGGTATGTTAGCACAGAGTTAATCCACCCACAAAGGGCAGCAAAGCTGCTGGGTTTAAGGAAACCTTTTCAAGTCCCTGTCATGCTTTGAATCAGGTAAACTAGGTTAGTTAAAGTAGGGCCTTTCTCTACACCACTGTGTTTGCAATGCCAGTGCTCAGTGTGCTGTGTAAAGGCTCAGCACTGAGCTCCCAGACCCTGCTGATACTGCCTTGTTTGTATCAATTGACATTTCCAAAAGGGCTTGAACACAACTTCTTGCAATTGCACTCAACAGAGCAAGCCATGTTTAAAACATGCTGGTTGAACTTTGGCAGCAAGGGAGGGGAGTTTAGAGTCAACCTACACGATTTTAAATACAACTTGCCTTACTTGGCCTGTATTTAAAAGTGTTTGTTTAAATTTGCTGGCTAATACATTTCCAAACATAGTTTGTTTTTGCAGCCCAGACAGACTCTTACTCTCAAATTCACCCTTCAGACCATCTGACACAGGCGGTATTTGCTGATAGTCAGAAAACCCTGTGAGGCATATTTACATATTCTTTCACACAAGGAGTTATGTGGAAATTTGTGGGTTTATCTATCTTCTCTGGAGAGGATTTTGACTGTCTTATGAGCCTTGACCCAGTTTACTAACCAATACATTTTGCACTTGTTTATATGACAGAATTTGGCTTCTATTTAAGTAAATTGCTAAACTTCCATTGACAGACTGGAAGAAGCTGGGCTTTATGGAGGTTAGGTTGATTTACTTTGCAAAACCGAGGAACAAAGTAAGGATCCCCAAACCTAACGAAAATAGAACACCACTAAATAACAGTTCCTGAAGGCTCTGCCATTGCTAACTAGAAAAACAATGAGGGGGGAAAAAATCACACACCTTAACCACCAAAGGTTTCCAGGCACTTCTAAAGGCTAGGGCTCTGCGTTCCTTAGTTTCAAACTTCTGCATTCCAGCTATTGTGCCAGTGGAAATGTTTAATACTGAAGTCCCATCTAGTTGTTTAAAAGCTGCAGGCTGAATGAGCACACGAGTGCATACCCTGTTTTGGATACACAGGACTACATACCAAGCTGGTTTTGGCATGCTTCCCACAGTATTTAGGCAAATACAAGCATGGTTTGGAACCATGGGTTCATTTGTGCTCGTTTCCAATAGATGCTTTTCCAACTCTCACGCTAGGCGAGTTTTCAATGGAATAGAATGAACACTGTAATTCACACTGATTTAAACTAAACAAACTAAAAAAACCAAACAGTGTATTCCTACTAAATTAGATTAGCTGCTTTGTATAGAGCTTTGCTCCATTTTTTTGTTTCTTTGTTGGAAACTTTTAAAATACACTGCAAGGCATTATTACATGTCATTGTTCTGTATTTTCTGCCATTGCATTCTTACTGTGAATGTGAATGTAATAGTAAGACTTTCAGCCAAGTTCATATTAAAATATCACAACAGGAAATGCTGTTTACAAAGTCCTTTAGGATTGTGTCAGATTGTTTGAGAGGACACAGCTAGCAATTTATGCATATCATAGAAGGGCTTCCCTCTAAATACACAATTCAGTGTTCTTTCAATTTACAGCAGAAATATTTAGAGCAGAAATTACTTTAAGAGACAATATTTCATGAGACAAATGCTTAGCACTCTATAAAATTTGCAGAGATATCTTTAAGAGGAATAATTCTGTGCATGGAATTAGCTATGGACAAAAATGATAACATTTAGATTGCAACCAGTACTCCCAAGCACTGCTCATTGGCTGGAACAAAACTGGCAGTAAAAAACCCCCCTGGATATCAGGGTTTTAAATTTCAAACCTAATGTACACAAGTTACACTGTGGATTTCTTTTTTCTTTTCTGTAATTTTTCCCATCTGTCCCATTTCATTAGAATCTGTAGTCCACAGCCAGTGTGAACGTTAGGATGAGACACACGCACATTTAGACCAAAACGCTTCAGCGTGCACTTAAATCAAAGTGCTGTTTTTTGGGTACCTGCCAGTACAACCTGGTGTTGAGCACGATGGCCAAAAATCTCCAAAACACCTCAGCACCTTGCTCTCAGCAGGGTGCTAAGAACAGTCTGGAAGTGGCTGCTTTATTGGTTGCTTATGTGGAAGGTACATTATAACAAAAGCCTGTTGGCTCCGAGCTCGCCAGAGCCAGCAGGGTTAGACCCCGAGCTCTCTATCATGTGCTGCAGTCCTGGGCACAGCACGGACTCCTCCTTTCTTGGTTAGCAGGGAAACACTGTCTGCAACTCTTCTTTCTACTTTAGAGAGATATATTTTGAATCCTTTAAGATTCCTTCTTTGTTTGATATCTCCTTCCTACATCTGGGGCTGGGCACTGAATGCATGGATAACCTTTTGCTTCAAAAGAGTTATGTCATCCCTGGGCTGTGCAGCTGGAGAATCATTATTTTATAAACTTGCCTTTTTGCAAGTATATTTTAGAAATATGGTCCCATTTAGGAAGCTGGATGCTTTGGGTTTTGTAGGCATGTTTTATATTACAATTCATTAGCAGATGAACTGGTGATGGGTCAAAACTATGAAGAGAGCAGATAAGCTGTGGTGTTCTATCCTGCTGGTTCCATCTGATATGTTCTCTGTAGCATTGCCCCGTATGGCACAAATTGCTGCAATATTGTATTTCAAGAAAGGTTCTAAAATAAAGACGATGCAAGACACCCTATGTCCATTGTGGCACTTTACAGTAACAGAAAGAAAAAAAAAAAAAAACCAGAGTGACAGGGGAACATAACTTTTTAAGACCAAATCTGCCTTTCCTAGTACTCTCTGCCTAATACAGGAGCATCAGGAACTGCTTGTTGTCTGAAGGCAAAGGTGGCAAAGCTGAGTCATTTTTTTAAAAACCTAACAGTTGAATTATCACTGAAGGAAGCCTTAACAGAAGAGTTACATTTTTTCCCATGAACTCACTGGGAGCTTTGCCATTGACTTCAAAGGGCAAAGGATTGGGCCATAGTATGGATAATATAGTGAAGTTATTTAATTAGAAGCAGATATCATGAATAAAAATCCTCATTGGGAAGGGTGTAGCAGATTTTGCTATGATCTTCTTACTACAGATTGCTGTGTCTAGCAGAAGTCACTCCCTTCAAAGGAACAAAAAAACCTCAGACTTGGGGGTATCCCAGTAATACTGTTAAATAATGTAACTTTTTTTCCCAAGGAGGAAAAGGAGTGCCCAGCAGCTGCGGGTGACAGCCTTTTCAGCAGGCACAGCTGTGGCTGGACAGAAACTCCTTGTGCTGGCAAACCCATCTTGTAAACTCATCTTCAACAGTTTAACTGACATCCCTTTGGAAAGGCTCTAAGGGTCCTGCAAAAAACATGGAGAGTTGTGCAATAGTAATTAAAATGGTCACTATACCTGCATAATATCAGGTGTTTCCAAGATGTCCTGCAATCAAGGGGAACCACGTCATCAGTTTTATTAGCTTTACTCACCCACCACCACTGAAGAGATCATCTCGCTGTTTGTCTTTCTAAATCCTTGTCTTCTCTGCCAGGAATTCTTGCTGTGCTTTCTCTTACCATTCTCCCTGTGGTACTTTTATTTAAATACACAAGTCCAGCTACTTACTTAAGCACCAGTTTCAGTGAATTCACCAAAAATTGTGGGCAGACAACACCTCAGACTTCAAACCCTGTTACTTGGTTAGAATAGTGCCCATCACTTGTTCTGGACTGGAAGGAATACAGGAAACTTTCTGCTTTGCATGAACGCCCTCATCACAGAAATCTCAGAACTACTACAGCTTAACAGATGTGGCTGGAATAGTGTAATCAGCACTGTGTCCCACAAATTACATTTTCCTATTTTGCAGAGATCACTTCAAAGACCAGCTGCCATAAGCCACTGATTTAATTACAGAGGGTGCATATGGAAATAATCTGAAAGGAATAAATAGCTTTCTATATTAGCATATATTCATAATGATTTGCCTGCACACTGAAATGATACTTGGAGAATGGGTAGTCTAGGACTTGCTTGTAAAATCCTTCAAATTAGGGAAAAAACTATTATTAAACATGGATGTTTTAGGCAAATTCTAACACATGATGCTATTTGATGCCTAAGATCCTTAAGAGGAGACACTGTTTGACACCCTTCACTGAAAAAAAAAGATTCAGAATTGTTGGCTTTTCAAAAAAAATGGATACCTAAGAAATTAGAATGGTTTCACCTAAATTCTCACTCAGTGCAATAAATATGTCCAGAGTATCAATATAAAATGAACCATTCACAGATGTGGAGAGTTTTGTTACAAGAACACATAATAAGATTACTTAATTGGCTTTTGAAACAAAATGTAAGTATGAGAGTTGTTATCTCATGGTTTCCATACCCTCAGTCAAAGTCAATCTTCATATTCATTGCGCATTTTTAGGAGGATCTAGGGGAAGGCACCGGATTTTTTGGAAATCACAACCATGACTCAGTTTCCTTTCAAGCCCCCCAGTCCCTTTGGTAAATGAATTAACAGCGTGCCTTTATGTCCATTCTGATACTGACCTTATTGATTATCACTAGATGGTGCTCTTATTCACAACCCCAAAAATCATAGGTAAGTGAATGTAAAGACAGTTACACCTTGGAGAAATCTTGGTTGCCAGGTTTCATGTCTTCTTACTGAAGCTGCAGTTGTAATCCTGTAAAGAGAAAACAGAAAAATATTTCTGCACCTATTTGACACCATATTATAGTGCATTCAATAGTAATATCACACACAACTAGCGAATACATGTAGTGAAATAATAACTAAAAAAGTAGAAAAAACCCATTATCTCAAGCCTCAGTTTCTTCCAGCCCAATCTGACACCAGCTGGGAGTCCTGCAGGTGTAAGAACTCTCCCAGGTCTTGTATCCAATTTAACCCAAATTTTGAGCTATCTTAAAATCGCAGTTTTAATAAATTCCTCATTTTCTTGTTTCTCTTTCTCTGCTCTCACTTTCAGTCATGACTTCAGTCTGTAACACTAGATCTTCCAAACCCAGGTTATTTCACTCCCGTGAAGTGCACCAAATCCAAGGATGCATCCTTGAGCAGCTGCGGTGTTGGAAACTTACCCGAGTTTTGCAGCTTGAGCCCATTTTTACTCGAATGGTTTTAAATTAACACATCAGTACAGGTGTGGTCTAACTAAATTATCCACGATTGATTCTTCATTTGAAGGATCCTGAGTCAACTCCTAAATGTGCTACATTTTTAAGTCATTTTTCAGATCACCAGGATAATGTTACCAAGGTATTTCTGATTCCATGGCACAATTTGTGACTACAAAAAGGGGTTGCCTTTAATCCCTCTTGTCATTCTAGTTTCAGTTTTCTTCCTCTATATTTACAGGAACAGTGAAAAACAACCCAGTGACTCTAAATGCAGTGAGAGGACCATGAATGCCTCTTTTTCTACCCCGCGAAGAACAGGACAAAGGGTACAATAATTAAGCCTGAGGAGGTAGTTATCCTTGTGGCTTCTCATTTTTTTTAGTTATTCCATGAACAAACGGAGCACTGAAATTCCTGGCCTGAGAACAATGGTGCCCAGCCCCGTACCAGCCTTCTGGGTCACTCCCTTATTTGCTTCCAGGCCTGATTTGCATAAGAGGCCTGGAAAAGTTGCAGAGACTGGGAATTAGCACAAATTGATATGGGGTGCTAATTGACTTATGCAAAAACTAAAGATGCACTGGCCTGTTCAAATCAGGCCTGAATTCAGGCCTCTGGATTCCTGCATCATCCAGCTGAAGAATTAAACCCTGGCATGGTTCAACGGCTGCTGGGTCCTGGGATAAAAATAGAGAGGCAGAAACGGGATCGTGTTTTAGCACCGTCAGCTGAAACTGCAAAGAGTGGGAAGGAACCCTTTGTTTTATGAGAAATGCTTTCTTTTCAGGTCTTCTAGGCAACAGCATGGCACTCAAGCTCACCTAAAGTGAGAGCCAAACCAAATCTTTGCCTAAAACCTTTTACTGCTCTAGACCCAAATACTTCTTTTTAAAGGCTGGAAAGTACAATTTATTTCAGTGACTGGATCAAACATGCTGGATGCAGACACAGTGCCAGGCACAGCTGTATGAGTTACCTCTTGCCTCAGCCCTGTGCAGTGCCTCTCTCTTGTCTGATATCCAACTAAAAGACTTCTCCCAATCAGTTTCCATCAGATCTCTGTAAGAAGAAGTGATATGTTGCCAAGTCCTCCCTGCTTTTATAGTTCCATAGCACTACAGAAAGCAGTGTTCATCTGTAGGGATTCACATAATCCCATGTTATACCTGTATGTCACTTAAAGCACAACTTATACATTGGAGTTTAGTTTCATTTAAAAGCTTTCTTGGACCTTTTTGGACTTCTTTAGTTTTACATTTGCAAGATGCTCTCAGGCCAGATGACATTTTTCATGTGCTTGGGTTTCCTTTTGGCCCTTTTATTTGGCTCCTCTAGGCCTTGTGCACTTCTAAATTCTCCGTCATTTTAACACAATTAGTCACACCCTAAATCTGTATCTCAAATACAGATCCTGACACAACTGCTCTTGACTGGCTTTGACTCATTTCTTCCATGCTAAAAGAAAATCCAATCCCCTCTGAAACACTGACATTAAAATGCTCTTGCTGTGTTTTTAAAATTGATTATTAGGTTTAAGTTAATAAGTTAAGTTAATAAGAAAAAGATAAGTCTCAGAGCAAAATAATAAAGAGGAAAGGAAACTGGACACTGATTCTGACTCTGAATTTAATTTATGGAGGTGCTGACCTGTGACGTCCGTTTAAAGAGTACGCAATCCTTGAGGAGTGTGCTTCCCAGAAGAACTTGGGAAGATACTAGTAGTTCATGGAAGAGGACCTTTCCCTCAAGATTATATCAGTAAGAGGTGTCAGGTCTTCAGGGGCAATCTGAGTCAGGTTATCTTCTTTTAGGTGAAAAGAGCACTGTATGTGTTTACATTCCTATTCAGTTGCCTGAAATGTCACTCTTGATCCTCAGACAATTTTTAAATGGCTTCTTACATCACCAGTATGCTGAAAACTGTGTCTGAGTGGAAAGGTTTCTTTAACACAGAGCTGAAAGCAGTGGCATAAGATAAGGACCTACATAACCTAACCATATCCAAGGTAGACAGTATTGTGAACCGTAGGGAAGCACTTGCTCAGGAAACAATTACAAAGTCACAGAACCAATTCACCTTAATGTCTTTTCAGTTTCTAGTCATGCCTTCACAAGTTCCTCCTGGCCTCTGCTCCCTTTATTTGGTGCTTGGTGTTTGGAATAGTGCTGCAGATCTGAACTGACTTTGACATTACCAGGGGCTTCCTGACACTCCTTGGAACAACGGGCCATGGACACCATGCTGTCATACTGCCAGATGTTCCCTCACACTGTTTTCTCTATCACAAATAGGCTCTGAAAGCACCACAGTGCTTAAGAGGAGAAGACAGTGATTTTCACTTCCTCTTCTGCTTTTGTCTAGCATTTGACCTTTGGTGGGAGTGGAAGCACTTTCCACAGACCTAAAGGGAAATGCTACAAGAAGGATTTTGGTTTTACAGCTGCCAGAGTCTTCATTTCAGAACTACTTTCAAAAGGTGCCTCATCACTCAGTACAAGATCCAGTTGTTTGTTGTTTTCTCATGCAGTAAGAGCATTGTTCACTCTATAAATCAAGCCACGAAGGTCTGGCACAGTTTAAGATTTGCACTCACTAAGGTTACTTGCAGGTTGCACGTGGCCATAGCAATGTGACCGAGTTAGGTGCATCATTCATTAGTCGAAAAATATGCAGGATATCCTGCAGCAAACCTGGAGCAACAGTAGCCACACAAAATCAAAAGGAATGCTGTTGTCCAAAACTAACATAACTAAGGCTGTCTAAAACCTTTCTATGACCATGTTGGGGTGAAATCTGATGGCAAGCAGGTATTTTATAGCCACATGTTAATCTTCTTGAACAGGATGAGTTATTAAATTAAATCCTTAAAATGAGCAGCTCTTTCATGTGTGCTTATATTTTCCAGATGTTTGATACAGGCAAGATTATGCCATTCATTTGCATGTGCTCATTTCTTTTGTTGTTATTTTTAGAAAACCCTTTAAACTTACTATTATATGAACATCTGAGTAAGATTTGAAAATATTTTTTTTAATTTTAATCCCATACCATTTTTCAGTTATCTTTCTTAACCTTTACTTCTATTATTTATAGTTTTGGAAGAGACCAGGGTTTAGTTTAAGCGACCTAAGCAAGTGGGATTTTGTCCTAGGTTTTGTCCCCGCTCATTGTCTCCAACATTTCCATGGATGTTTAGCTCTTGCTACAGGATTGCTGCCTTCCATGGATGTGTGGGCTGCATCCTTGACTTAGCCAACATGTCTTAAAGTTGGCACAGCCTTTGGCCAAAGATCATGAGAGTACTTCACGATCAATCTAGGAGGAGAGATGCCACATTATGTCTGTGTTAGTACACTATAATAATACTTCAGAGGAAGATAATTCAATAAAATCATAGAAAATGTGTGCCAAAGGTCTGCTTGAAACAATAATCCAGCTTCTTATATTAAGAATTGTTAAAATTGGCAACAACTGGCTCTTTCCCAAGCTACATGCCTTTTGGATTTCCTTAAAAATTCAATCTTTACAGTTTCTGAATAATGCAACCATTGTAATTCAAGGACGCTCCCCTGCTGCTTTTGATTAATTTATTTTAACAACACAGAAAAAGTCTGCTGTAGCTCCTCTGGTAACATAAATCCCTGCGACAAAGGATTCTGTTGTCTCCACCTCTCTAATAAACTACAGTGTCAGGGGTTCAGAGCTAAGTGGATGGCAGTACAGCCTAAACAATTCATCTCTCCTTTGGTGTCCGAATTTAATATCAGGGTTCCTTCCCCTTTAACCTTTAACTACTTTATAACTGTATTCTGACTTCCTGTAGAAGCAACACATCCAGTGAAATGTTTTAATTTGTATGCAATTATACATTTTGCACATTTAAAATTAATATCTTGAAAAAAGTTTGACCTATAGTCAGGTATCTTCAAAAAAACCCCTGTAAAATAACCACGGTTTTCTGCCCAACTTTTTAAAATTTCTCATGACATATGCAATTTTCCTTTCGGTACCAGCTACTGAAATCTGGTTCTTACCTGAGTTGCAGCTTTCATTAAAATTAGAATACATTTCTGGGTCTCCTGGATTGCAAAGCTGTCCCACCCACAAGAGGTAAAAAACCAAGTAATGCCAAGTTTTTAGTGTTTAAATCTTTTTTCACACTGCTATTTGCTAGTTGCAGGGTTGATGGAATAAGCTTGGCAGGACCGCAGTCTGAGAACAAAATGCACAGTGAGGACACCTCAATACCCATCACAGTTTCTGTGGACAGAAATCGAGCAGAAGCACAACAGAGGTGCCATTAAAATAACTGTGGCTTTCTGAGGTCACAGAAGCTGTCCCAGCAATGTGTGACATTTTCCCAAATCCTAAGAACATTCAAGCAGTATGATGAGTTTTGGGAATCACACTGCACCGGTGTGTGTGTGTAACAGAAATTGCTGTTAGCTTACTTATACAATTACATACTCTTGAACTGTTTTCGTTCCACATAAATATTAAATACCTCTTTGTTTAAACTCATTTATTTAGAAATCTTAAATAAAATGAAACCAAAGCACTTTCAAGCTGTTTCTTGCAGGTTTCTGGTAAACTAGCTGCCCGTTTGACATGGTGCATGTGTAATTTCACCAGTGCCCCGACGTGTAAGTGTATATACAGATGCTTTAGGCTAACATTAAACAATGTTCTATGGCTATGCCTGGTTCTGTAATCCAAATAAAGTAGGTAGTGTTTTTATAACTATCAATTCTTGGGTTATGGAGAATGTCTTCAAATAGAAAAGGAGAGAGGTTTATCTTTACAAACAGGTCTCATTCCCTTAAAAGGAAGTTGTTTCTTTTTTCTTCTGCTTCTTTGGAGAACTGGCTACAAACTGGGAATGGTTACTGTATGACTCATTTGAGAAGAATAGCTACAGTGTAAAAAGTTCAGAAAGGATTTTAATAAAACCAAACCAAATTATCTTCTGTTTTGGGCACGATAAGGATAGTTTTACAGAGAAAAATATTAAATTTTTTCAGAATGCTGTAAATCAACATAATACTGTAGTGTTTTGAAGGGAAGGGGGAAAAGGTCAGGAGAGAATAAACCATTTTCCCCTTGCTTCAGTTCTATAGATAAGACATAAATCTCTTTTCATAAGCAAATTTTAATTTACTTTATTCTGGTCTGGCCTGGAAGTGAGCTCCTGAGTCCACCAGAGCAAACCACTGACTGCCAAAAACACATGTGGAGCTTGGGAATGATCACTGACTGAGCTACACACAGATAACGGGACTTTCCTACTGCACCCCACCTACTTCAGCTGCTTGGCAACTCCTCAAACCCCCAACACTGTAAGTTAAACTGCCCACAACAATACAATTATTGCAATAAAAATACATTCATGCCATAAACAGCTATGCTGTGCACAGTAAAGGCTGCAGATGCTACAAGTAAACATTATGGTATTACTCTCTGCATTGCTGTCCCCACAATGGCATAAAGGATACAATAGTAAATATTGTTTAATTTCATTTTATTTAAGATTTGCATTGAAAAAGTCCAGGATGCAGCAGCTGGGTAAGGAATGCTGGCTATTTAGCAAGTGTTCCATGCAAGACATGGGAAAATGCAATTTTTTTTTAAGTTCAGCACTAGTTGTTTGCATATTGTTACTCCAGCAAAAGAATTTGAAAAGATTTTTATTTTCATTCTCCTTAGAGCACACAGACTGCAGAGGAACTTGCTGCATTTGTCACTTGTAGTCAAGGCATATTCTATCTTCCCTTAAATTTCAAACAATTACGTGGGTTTTGGTGTGAAAGACCATGTCCAATAGTGGACATTTATATAAAGTTTCCCAAAGTGCTACTAGGATTTTTTGTTTTTAATTTTATTTCTCATGGAACTTTTCCCTGAGTGTTTCTCCTAAAACTGCTCCAACTGAGGCTGAAGTTAATAAGAAGTGACCAAGTGATTTCAGCAGGAGTTTCACACTTGGAAAGCAAAACCAGGACTGTATTTTGGCAAGACTGTCTATGTATCTAAATTCCCATTCCTAGGAAGTTTACAGGAAAATGCTGAACATTTCAAACTGCTGTGAGACCAAGTTCATTTGAATTTTCTCCTGAATATATCCAGAATATCCTGTAGCCTTCAAAGCTAAGCTTTAAAAGAAAAAAAAGCTTCAAAGCCCTCTCCACCCCACTTCCAACTTGATCACGTTTGACCAGTTGAGAATGTCCTGGCCAAAGAAGGTTCATGGCCGTGCCACAAGCACTCAGGAGTCTGTCTTGCAGGACTTCAGATGATTCAATGCCTTACAGTATGGCCCAGGCACTCCTGTACGGGAGGACATGCACTGCTGACGTTTTAGGAGGCACCTTTGATGATGAGAGACCCACAGACATAATTTATCATTGCAGCAGATTGAATTGGGATAGTTTTAATTCGAATTGGAAAAAGAAAAAAACATTGCAACAAACTGCAAAACAGAGTCTGTGCTTCTTTTAAAGGCCTATCCCGGACCTGATTGCCAGGGAGCTGCGGGAGGGAGAAGGCTGGCAGCAGGCAGGGAAAGAATCCAGCTGAATTCAATTAGAGTGCATCAGTAGAACTAAGTGAACTATTAAATTAAACAGGCCCCCTAAACCAGAGATGGGTATGAGCACAGAAAGCAGAGGATTTGCTTATCCTGTGCTGAGCTGTAAGTGCTGTCTGACACGAGCCACTGTGCTGCACACTTGCAAATGTGCTCAGGACAGGACTATGTTTGGGGTGATCCACCCTGGCTCCCCTGACATTGGCCATTTTCCAGGATCTGCAGCAGGCAGTGGCACAGCAAGGCACTACTTTCCTGTGGAGGCTGAGGAGATGCTGCCTTAGTTCGTGGATCAAAGGGAACCAGGAGCAGCAGCACGAGATAACAGGACTGTGAGCAAACCCCTCCTCGCCCCTTCTGCTGAGGACTCCTGCTGAACGCCTGCACAGAGGGCAATGGTTCCTCCAGCAGAACCGCTCCAGGTCCTTACAACACCCTGATCAAACCACTGGCCAGGACAGAACCCTAACTGAGTAGAAATAACCCAACAGTTTACTAATTCCTTTGGATATCCTGCATCGTTCTTCCTCTAAGTGGTAACTAACTGATTTAAGGAGAGAGATTTTCTTATTTAAAGAGAAGCATCCTGAACATTTCCTGGACTGTAGATTTAATTTGTTCATCAGTGGCACAGATATTCATCAGCAAGCAAATACCTAATTTTAATTTATAAAAGGCACTTCCTGCATACTAAGGCCAGAAATTTGGGAAGAAACTGGGTGTAAGTGAGAAAGTAAGTGTCTAGAAGAGACAGCAAAGATACTTACTAGTGTCAAATAAAAAAAGTACCTTAGTTTTTGGGTGGTATTTTGGATATATGATTTCCTGCTCCAAAACAAAAAAGGAAAAAAAAAAGAATAATGAAGATAAACATAAGCTAGTGAAGAGAACTGAAGGAAATAAGCTTACCAAAACTCTTTGTGTAGGAAGCTGCACACATTTTGTGTCTGGAGGAAAAGACTCCAACGAAAGTATAGTGGTAGTCCATAAAAAATGCTACCTCAAACTGTTCCGGAATTTGCAGCTGAGTTCCCATTTCCTTCCAAGGTTGAAAATGACAAGTTTTTGCAAACCAGGGTTCTCGAAGTTTGCAAAAGGCCAGTGGTTCAGTTTATATTTTTCCTACTGCAAAGCAAATGACTGACAGAGGTCAAACATACAATTTGAAAGTGAAGCCCTTTCCCCTACTCCCTTTCCTGCCTGCTCCTAGTGCTCCACTGTTCCGGTTTCCGAGTTCTCCTATGCATTGTTTGGCAGCCTCAGCTTGCAGCAACCCAGAATTACACACAGCACCAGCACAACTCCAACTCAGTGCACTTTGGAGGCCTGAATTTAAACCACTCATCATGGAAGAAAAGAGATAATTGTGCTGCAGGAAAATCTCCACGCTCATGATATAAAATACCTTTTACCTGCTTTTCTGCTCTTGCAAGCAAATGAAAATTTTTGAAAGTTTTTTTGTTTTGTTTTGGTTTGGTTTTTTGCAAGTAATACCTTTTTTGGTTATGGAACAGTGGTGCTGGCAAACACCAGAAGCTAAAATACTAAATGTCAATCTATTCCATTTTTGACAGTACATATGCAAGATATGACCATTTTTTAGCATGCTCCTTAGAATATGCACAAAGAAAACTGCAAGAGAAAGCACAGCCAGTTTCGAACCTTACTTTCTGAATTAGTTTGGAAAAAACCCAGCCTCATGAACAGAACAAGAGTGACAATAGGTACTATCAGTCAAAGTGTAGAACCAGTTGTGTTCTCTCAAAGAACTAAAGATGGTTTTACAAACCAAAAAGTCAGAAACGGTACTCCAACTTCCTAACTTGCCCCATTTCAAACTCCTGCAATGTGGGTGAAATGGCTGCAAAATTTTGTGCTTACAGATTTTGAGGCATTTGGATGGCAGGACCAAATTCTTTGCTTGGGCCAAAGACTGTTGCAGTAAACTCATTTTAGAAACATATTTATTTTCATGTTGACGTGATCAGCAGAACTGATTAATGGCAAAGCAATTATGCTGAAGGGCTCCATTGGAAGAGCTGGTTCCAGTGATTGTTGCTGCAGACAGATGGAGCTGATGAGGAGCAGGGATGAGTTATGACTCTACACATAGTCCCATCTAGCATTACACGCCAGGGTCTAAACTTATGAGTCAGATACAGCTTTTTCTGGAAATATTTATGAACCACTGCTCTTTATCTGCAAACCTGCCTTTTGTCACATCTGAGACATGAAGTGGATCAGTTCTGAACACATTTTGTTTGTTTAGCCTCATGTAATTTCTCCCTTTCCCTCGTCCCTCCGCAGGCTCTGACACCTCTAGTGTGCTCCTCTGATTTCCTTCTGCACAGAGACATGAGCACACAACTTCTGCCCTTGAATAATCCACTTCTAAATTATCTTTGCCTAAAAATCTGTCTTGAAACATCCTGCATTGCTTATTCTAACCTACCTCCTAAACTGGATGTTCTCCTACTTTCTTCTACTCTCCCGTAATTTCTCCCAGTCCTTTTCCTCTGTATCCTTCCACATTTATCAACTACATCAACTAACATAACTCTAACATCAACCGCGGTGTCCAGGTCATCTTTTTTGGTCATTTCCACCATGGGAAACAGCTCCACTGTGCCCCCCCTCGTTTAATACCCACCTCTGCTGACATTTCCCATTCCTTCATCTATCAGGTGTTTTAAGGAAAAGCACTGAACAGGCACATTGGAAAGAAACCGTTCTGGGTAAAGGTATTGGGCAGCTGTGGTACACGATGAGTTTTGTCTGGAATTGTGAGCATTATCAAACAGGGAAGAACAGTAACTGAAATGCATGAACTGCTTTGCTACAAACCCTGTGTGCACAAGCAGATGTAAATGATGATGACAGTAGATTAAACTTGGTTCACAAGCCTTCAAACATACTCAGTATGACCTTCTTTTTCATTTATGCAGCTGAGCAAGTTTACTTCAGCCAGCGGGTGGGGGGTCTAAGAAAACTCTCTGGACTGTAGAGCAAGAACACATCTGTACAGCTGAGATAGCTTTGAAGAGACGCCAAATTTGTTTGGGGATTTTTGTGGGGATTTTGTCTTTTAATAAGGCTTAAGGATTTTCCAGAAGAATCCTAACATCACTTCGACCCTTCACACCAAAAATACACCCCAAATGAAGACAGCATCAGGGACAGCCATTTTTATGGCCAAACAGATAAAGTGTCACAAAGCGGAACAGTGTACAGATGAAAAATGGATCTAGTTTACACATTATGCATTCAAACAACCATCAGCCAAACACATCTTTGAAAGTGTTGATATGACATACAGAAGTCGCCAATTCCCAGCAAAAATCACCTATAGATGTTTGCAAGTGGCAACATCCAATTAGTGTGTTGCAGTATTTAACCAGACTTGGCAAGGGGAGGGAAAACCAAAAATATACTCATGTTCTGGCAACCCACACAGCATGTTGGATTTTAGAGCACTAACTGATGGAACAATCTTGTCCTATTTAGGAAATTTTTTTGTCTAGATTTCTTTGTTTGAGTTCAATAATGTAAGTGCAAGCTGCTCCCAAATGCCAGTAAGCTTCATTCCAAGTGCAGTGTAAGAAAGCAGACACATGCTGCTTCCCTGCTTGTCCATAAGGATTGTGAAGGGGCCATTAGACCCTTGAAGAAAGAAATCTATTGGCAGCACCTTTCAGACAGAATTAGCTGGTATTACTGATTGACTGCAGTTGTACACAAAAACAGTAAGGTACATACATTTCAGGACAGTGTATCAAATTCCCACACAACAGAAATGTTCTAAGTGTGCAGCTTGGGAGGGCTGGATTGCGTTCAGTGCTCTTGGGGGGTTAAAAACCGCTGCGTTTCCTCCGGCACAGCTGAATTCGGAAAGCAAGAGACCCCAGGTGTGCTCTGCAGTGCTTTACGGGCTTCTATCAGGAACACTGTGCTACAAGTCAGGCCTACACTATCCCATTCCTCAACAGTGGGCATGACAGTTCCCTTACTTGATAAATGGAATAAGTGGAAACACTGGGAAGATGTTTGCTATTTTCCTTCTGTTTTATCTGTCCCTCGCATTACATCAATCTAAATTTTAATGTTCAATTTAAGATTATTAGAGATTCTGATTCAAAGGAATCAAAATGTGTAACACTCTTTTGGCCACATATAGAAAGTTGCACTGCCTCCTCCTTTTTCTGATCTTCTTCCTTCAACATGAAATCTTTTGTGTTGAGAGCTAACTGGAAACGTCAGGCTCCCAGTCCTCCGTTCCAACTTGCATTTGAATCCCAGAAGGAAGCACACTGGAATTTCTTTACAAAGCCCTGCTGGGAGCTGTGCTATTAGATCTCCTGTGGCCACTGAGAGGGAGGTGGCTCCAGTCCCTGTGGAGTCATCCAATGACCCTCTTTCCCAAGTAACTGGACACAGCAGAGCTTGGTGACAGCATCACACAGAGGGCTGTGATATGTTACTGTAGATTGATCTCTTGAGGGCTTTTTTTTCCCTTGGATGGGTTTATTTTTTCAGTCCTAACATGAATTCAATACAATTTTTGGCAATAAGACCAATGCTAGCTCTGTGCCAGAACAGCCCAGGATAACTGTGTCAGAACCTATTTTCATCTGCTTATTTAAGTCTTCCAGAACAACATTCAAGCCCTTCTTCCCATCCAGAGCTATGCCTACCTTGAGTGGTTTGTTTATTTGTGCTGGGGATAGCTAGGCAACAAGTGGACAACGAGTAGCCATGACCTGGTAAAACTGCATTGTATTAAGCTGTACATGTCCAACTCCTTTTAGTGTCAAGAGATGAAATCACACGCAAAATCTAAACATGGAGTTGGGGGGTTCTAGTGTTATCTTCATCTTTTAAATCATAATGAATACTGCTACTGCCCAGCATCGCTGACATTTAACGTCTGACCCAAATCCTGCAGACCCTTGGCATCCTGAACTCATACAAAGTTTCTGTTACCACCAACTGAAGAGGCAGTTTTGCCTAATCTTTATCTCCTGCCCACTGAGAGCAGTGCACCACGGCCTCTCAGACCCCTAAGAGGAGCTGTTGGCAGAGGAGGTTTGTGGTACCTGGTGGGCTGTGGCTCTGAAAAGGGTGTGTGGCACAGTACAGAGCCAGGCCCACAGTGGAGCCCCACGGTGTGAAGCCTGTCAGGCCGAGCAGTTCAGTGTAAGGCTGGTCCATCTGCCCCTGTATGGCAGTCCTGGAACTGGGAGCACTGGGGAGCACCACGGAGGGACACAGGAGCCGCTCGGACACGTCCAGTGAGCTGGAAGTGTATTTATTAGCCCAAGCTCAGTGCTGTTCCTGCCGGCAGCAGAGGCAAGGAGGCTGCAGCCTGCTGTGGGAGCAGGGTGAAGGGGATATAATAGAGAACAAATCTGGCCAATTTTTTCAAGTATGGCTTGGCCTCAGAACTGTTGGGAATCATTACTGCATAATATATTAGATGTGCTTGAACAAGCTACATCTCTTGTTTTCTTGGACAATGAAACAATCGTCCTTCTTTTACGTACTATAAATTACTGTAGAATACAAATTGAGATATCCTGTTGATATGTGGGTTTGCTTTCTGGTTTTGTTTGGTTTGGTTGTTATGCCTGGTTTCTAACAAAGCATAACTTTCAGTCCACATTCATGTCAGCAATGCCCTTATTTGAAACAGCAGTTCTTCTCAAGGTGCCTCGCAGGGTGGTGACCCCTAATTCCAGACATCCCAGCTTTGATTAAAGCCACATGAAACAAGTTCATCTTTGTAACCCTGCACTAATGTATCGCCTGCTTTCCTCAAACACACAAAAAGCCTGTGCTAAGACTGCACTAACTCATCTTTATGGTGCTCACATTTGCTTCAACTTTGTCTCTCTGTCACCGTTCAAGCCCCAAATCAGGTACAGAATGGTCAAGTACATTATCAGGTAGATCAAAAGCAAGACCCAGAATGGAGTGCCACATTTAGTCCTTTAAGAAAAAGGCCTTTTTTTTTTTTTTTGATAGATTTGTTCTATCCATATGTATTCTATCTACATATTTTCAAGTAAAGCAGAAGAATCCTAGAATTTATAAATAAAGTGAGAATCTCAGGATTTCATGAGTAATGAAGGTCTACTTTGCTCTTTCTTGGTTTGCTTCTTACACGAGGCCATCATATAAAGGAGACAGTGCAGAGTTTTGTCTGGCCAGCAACCCGTGAGTTAGGTAAGAGAACCTTTCAGTGCTGCCTCTGTAAGGGCAGACACCTCTGTCCGTGCTCTCCCACAACATCAAACGTCCATGCTGTCAACAAGGACAAGGACTAAAGTCACAAGTAGTCCTGAGGGAGCAGCAGAGTGATTTTCTTAAAATCCAAGAACAAACCCACTTCTTCCTAGAAGCTGAGATCTCCCAGTCTCTCTTCTTCTGAAGTAAACTGCCTTTTATCTTCCCTAGGGCTGGAAGGAGATGAACTCCTGAAGTTCAAGTGGGTGGCTAGTCCTGTCCCTCCCAAAAGTAGCTCACTAGAATGAAGAGTGCATCCACTGGTGATCACTTGCAATAATAAGCCATTTCTAAACCAGTGTGGATTAACTACAGCACACAGAGTAAAATCTCGTGTTCTGAATACATCAAGCACGGCCACAGAAATGATCTTAAACACCTGCTTGCAAAAGTTGTCAGACATGGAGGGATTTCCTTTGAAGAAGAAAATGCAGACAGAAGGTTCAATGGATAAAACACCAACCAAAAAGGAGATCTTCTGATCTATCTTCTGTTCACAGGCATGTGGATGTTGTCTCAAGGTTGTGAAGTGCTAATTATCCCCAAGGCCAAAAGCAAGTTCCTCATATAATAAATCCTGCACATAATGCAGCCACTACAGTTACAGTATTATGTGTAAAACCAGTTGATCCTCTAACAGTTCAAATTCTAGCTGCAAAAATACTTCTGTTCATTGAATTAGGAGACAGGAACCCATTATGAGCCCCAGAAAGCAATTCAGCCTTACTAATTTTCCATCAGACCTTGTAATCTTGTCTAAACATTAAATTCCAGATTAAAAAAAAAAAGTAAAAAGCACTTTAAAAACAGAAAAGTAATTGAATACTGCTTTTGAAATTGTGGTTTCACTTTCTGTAGGAAGCAAAGGTTCCTGTGGGGATCACCTGAAGGAATGCCAAATATCCATGACACACTTCAGTACTACGTTTCATAGAGTAGTGCAAAGCTTTTCACAAATAAGCAAGCTAGGAGAGCCTTAGCTCAATTTCAAATAAGCCTGAAATGTCTCTGTTGTCTCTTCGGTTTTCCCGTGGAACCAAGCTGAACAGATCAATTTTAATTGCATTTTGCAAGGGGGTTCATTTTAGTCCATTCTAATTCAATTTCCAAGCACGTAAGCTCTTTACATGGATCTACCCACAGAAGGCAAAATTCAAATTTTCACAGCCATGCTTGTGACTGAAATGTGAAGCTATAAAAGCCACATACTTAAGGGTTCATAATTAAATGAAGTACAAGTACCATCTCTACCTTCCCTTTCTAAACATCAGTAAAGGATAAAGGTACTAGGATTAATTTATCACAATATTTGATTTCTTAAACATTAGCATCAGTCATGCTTATAGAACCAGTAACTTCGCACGAGCAATTGTACAATACCCAGACCACAATATATGTGTTTATCCTCTGGAGATATAAATTAGCAATCAACAAAACATGGGGTGTTGGGCAGCGCTTGTGTAATGAGAGACCAGTTTTGTCAGAAAACATTGGAAGTTTGGTGCTTCAGATCTTTTGGGACTGAATGCAGAACTCATAAATACTGATTCCTATCTATTCTCTCAAGCAGAAGCAGCCTATGACATGCACTGACCACAGTCATAACCCAGCAGAGTGCTCAAGCACATCATTTGTATACATATACAAGCATTAATTAACACAAAAGATATCTGCTTCGAATCAGATTAATGCTGGTCCAGTTGGCTGAACCACAGCAGATATTACTGTCAGCCAGGACACAGTTACATTCCTGTGAACACAGCAAAACAGAAGACAGAGCCAAGAGAAGGCAAAGTTTCTTTATAAGGATTCTACCGCCCTAAAACTGCATGATTTCACGTGCCCACATGAGACTTTACAAACCAGGGCTGGCAGTATTCGTTATACCAGTCTGAAGGGCAAACCTTCACAAGTATCTAAAACACATGGACCTTTTTTTTTCCCATTTTACAAAAGAATCATAGCTTGGGTTCTACCTTTAATCTGCAGAAGTGATTTCAAGTGCCAACCCCCTCTATGTACTACAGAAAGAACAGGACAGAACAGAAAGCACACAACAGCCTCACACAGACCACTGGGGAAATGCTCTGTATCCGAGAAAAAGGCCGTGGAAAAGGGAGATTTCTGCAGTTCAGATCTGGAGCCAGACAGGTGCAGATGCTTTGTTACCCCTGCCATGAGTTTAGGTGCCCATTCATAGGATTTAGAAATGTAGATGTGGAGAAATAGTTATGCCAGCAGCGTCTTTTGTGTAGACTTAGTCCAGGCAAGAATAAATCAACTACCTAGTGACCCTGTGCTCTGAGACCCAGCATTCATCTTCTCCCATCTTCCAGAGCACACATAGACATGACTGTTTTCTTTTTTTGTTTCTAGGAGACACAGGTTGAATAATTTAAAAAAGTTGAATATGCAAAGAGATAAGATATCACAGGAATGAATCCACCCATGTAAAAGATAAATACGGAAAAAGTGGAAAAGAGAGCTGAGTGAAGGACTTTTTAGCAGCAGCAGACTCTAGTGAGTAGGTAAAAATGATACAATGACACTAAAATGGTAAGAGTTAATAACCTTAGCCTTGCACAGGGAACTGTGGTTCACCATGAGAGAGAAACACCGCCCCCCCCCCAAAAAAAGACATAAAAACCCCTGAGTCTTGTTAAACTTTGAAAGTGTAATATAGATGCAAAGCATTAAAAATTATTGCCTTAATCTTGCACATGTATCGCTTTCTGCAGAGTCCAGCTAGTGCCTTGACATCAAAGAGAGCTGGAATGAGGCCTGTGTCTGGCAGCCTGGTGCCTGGCTGAGCTTAGTTCCCTGTGGATTTACACCAGTGCTGCATCCCAGATCTGGCAGGCGTGGTTTGGTTGCCAATCATCCCTTTATCTTTTCGGGTATCTCTTAGGGCAGCAAAGCTCCAAGGCCTGCAGCTTCAGCTGGAACTCAGAAGTGCCTTGCACACACAAACTGTTGAGCCCTGGGGGAGGATATAGATCTGGACAATCTTTCCAGAGGATCTTGTATCACTGCTGTTTCTAGTGCTGAGCACCCAAAGGGCGGAGTCACATATGAAAATGCTGACTACAACCGTTTTAGCACAGAAAATTATGGGAATGGAAGCTTACACTAAACCGTGGAAAGAAGGGTTTATAGTCTCCGAATAGAATGTGAAACTGCTGCATAGGGGGTTGATCCTGTTCCCCTTGTGGCCATTGCAAGCTCTTCCCCAGCCTGTATGTCTATTCATATCTGATTTATCTGCAGAGAAAAAAACACCACCAAAAAATGCCCCCAAACCACTAGTAAGCTAATGAAGACTTTTGTACACAATGACTTTGAAGTTTCCCAACTTGCTTTACTCCCTGCCACGATCTAGGGATGGTCCTGCTGGTTGGCTTCAGTCCACCACAAGGAACCAGGCTTCCAAACTAACTGGATCCCATTTTGTTTGGGGCATACTTAGACAACAGTTTCCTGGGGGATCTTCTTTCTCTTGTTCAATTTCCCATTTCACTCAACAGTATCCAAGTACTGCTGAGATACATTCAGTACCATTTTACTGAAAGAATACATTTCTTTGCTCAGTTTGCACAACTATTTTAATTTTTTTTTTTTTTGTGGAGAATATCAAGGATAGTAACCAGTACGTCCCACACTTTCACAGTAGAATATGAGTAATTTTGATTGGAATTAGTATCTATTTTTCTAGCCAGCTTTGGAAGAATCAGCACTGAGTCAGCTCCAACTACAAGAAGATTCATTGGAAGCATTTTCTTTTCAGCAACAATTGTAGTGATCTGAAAATGTGTGTGGGTGTCCATGTACTTATGTTTTTCTATACTGTGGAGAGGAACTCTCAGTGAGAGCTTTAAGCAGTGATAAGGAGGCAAAAAATGTCAATAATTACCTTTATCACCAGAGTAAATCACCTGGAGAGATCCCAGTGTGTTCCCTGATAAGGGAGTTACATAGGACAGGCAGCACTACTAAGAACATCCACTGTAATTACAGAACATTAAAGCATGTGTTCAATACTTAATGTGTTTACCTTAAGAACACACAAAAGAAGGTATTTGAGGGCAAAATACAATCTCAGGAAAAAATAGCTCCCTTCACCATTAAATAAAATCAACAATCCAACCTGTTTAAAGCAGCTGATATGGGTTCACCTAAAAGGTGATATCTGCAATCTGTGGAAAAAGGAATAATTGTAAAAATGATCTCTTAAATCTGCTTCATTTTGAGATTCTAGGATACGAAGAAGTTCATATTAATAACATCCTTTGTAAAAAAATCCAGCCTTTGAGGCACATGGGATTGCAGTGACACTAAGTTCATACTTTAGTTTGTACTTTAGGGTAATGCTCTCCAAAGACTCTTTGAACATTTCATTGCTTGGCTTTTGTACAGTAAGTGTGCTGTGAGATTTCAGGCTGACCTTTAGCTTCTGGAAATCCCTGAGCCTGTGCTTGCAGAACAAGCCTGTTTCGGTTAAACAGAAGAAGGAAAAACAGCGAGGAATGTTTTGTTATGGGGTAGGCTAATTTCTTTTAAACAAAGGAAACATTGCTGATTCAACAAAATACAGCTGAAGATGCCTTAAGTGGAAAGTAAGAGAAATGTTTGATCTGGCGAGGAAAATTCAAGAAAAGGGACATGAGATAGAAATAATAATACCTGCCTTTTGCCCTTTGATCACCTCCTTATCTGTAGGAAGACGTGTACCAAGGTCCTAATCAATACTCACCTCATCTAAGCTTCTTCTTAGGAAAACACCCCAACAAACTACAGCTAACAACTGTTCTATTGAGAGTGAGCAAGCTCAATCCTCCTCCGAGTTCTCACAAGTCTACTTAAAACACTACTAAGATTAGAATGTTGTCCTTTTTAATTCCTCACAACCCCTTAGCTCAGGCTGAGACAATCCCAGTGGTTTTCAGACCCACTTTTCCCAGCAGACAGCTTTAAGGGACTTTCACTCTGAGAAATATAACTAATGTCTTGTTTGTTCTCATATCTGGCTGGGGACAGCAGAGTTCCAAAAGAAATACAAGAGTTATTTGTTTATTTTAAGATAAAGCCCTGCTGTAAGATGTCATCTCATTTATGATTTCTCCCATAAATTTAGTTCACTCACGACCAGATGCTTCTTATTCAGAGTGATTAATTGTAAAAAAACTTCTTAATATCTGGGTTTAAGGTTTCTCACTTCATTTCATTTGAGTGTGAAACCAGACAGGAATGAGGTGCAGAGAAAAAAAATATTGTTCCAGAAGAAAACGGAATAATTTTTCACTTCACAACCTGAAGAACTCTCAGCTCTTCTAAGCACAATACTGTAGGGTTGTCAAAACTGGTTTGAACTTCTCATATTTCCTTTGGACACTACTGAAATAATTTGTAAGTAAAAATTATTAATGCTTTGAATGGAAAAGTTGAGTTACAGAAAAATGAGAAGCAAGAGCATAGAAGAAAGAAGCCTTAGGGCTTAACAGCAACAGTCAGAAGTAGCAGGTTTCAGTGCCTTGTGTGTGTGCATGTTCAATTTAGTTGAAGATTTCCTTATCTTCCTTAGCATGTGAATTTGAGCAGATGAACCATATGAAAGCTGTGTAATCCATACAGCAAAGCATGCTTCCAGGTATTCCCTTCTTTTGTAACGTACTGTAAGGCAAGGGATAATTCCGGACAATCAAGCAAGGGGATTCTCTGATAAGAATAGGTAATTAGGATCTTCTGAAGGTTATATCATTGAAAGCAAAGCTACTATCATGCCCAGAGGGAGAGAAGAAATTGCCTAAAAAGGAAACAAAAAAAAAAAAAATAAAAACCAAACTGCTGTCAGAACTGGCCAGGAAATGGAGTTTCCATTCCATATTTTTTTTAGGTAAATCTTCAAGTGTTAGTAGCTTCAGTTTTCATGCATCATGTTTGAAAATGCTGCAGTCTTTGTAGTTACAACTGACATAATTAAGCCAACTTCACCTAAGTCAGTCATTGAAGTGACCTCGATTTCTGCTTTCTTACAAGAGACTTCGAGATAGTAACAAATGTCCAGCTGGGCTACAAGCAAGCACTAAAAGATAGTGTCTGGTGCCTTGTAAGAATGTATCTTGCATGTTGCAAACTCTCCCCCTTCCCTGTTGTTACATCCTATACTGCTCCTAAATACACAGATTCTGTCACCTTTCCCTTAAGGGAAATCTGGGGAACAGATCTGTCTGAAGCACAAATCTCTACATTAGTCATAATTAATTGTAGATAAAGAATTTATCATTTCCTGGTCCATGTGTACCAGGGGCAGTACGTAACATCCCCATATTTCTTGCTCAGAGCTGAAGCTCTAGTTTATGCATACCCAATGACTACTTGGAAGCCATTGCTCTTTCAGAAGAAGTTGTGCCCTTTTGGCACTAGACAACCTACACAGGAAGGCAGCACTGCTGCTGTGACANTAACATCCCCATATTTCTTGCTCAGAGCTGAAGCTCTAGTTTATACATACCCAATGACTACTTAGAAGCCACTTTTGGCACTAGACAACCTACACAGGAAGGCAGCACTGCTGGTGTGACACAGAGCTCCTCAGAGCAAGGTTGGATGCAGTCCTTCATTGAGGGACCAGGTAGCAGTGCTCAATCAAACAGTTAATCACCTTTGTTACCCATGCCGGGAGTTGTTTCGGTTTCTCCCATCTCAGTGCATAAATACAGTAAGAAGAAGAGACTTCCCTGAAGGCATTTGTGTGTGTGTGTGTGTGTGTGCCTGTTTTGTCCTCAATAACCTGCTCTTCCAGCGTGCGGGGTCACTTCCATGCAGAGGACTCCTAACGAAGCATTCTCCAAAGGCAAGGTGAACGAGCATCTGCAGGGCATTAGGCTGACGTCAAGTCATTCCACATCCTCTGTATTGGATATGAACTTGGGGCAGGAAAGAAATGAAGCACTTGTTCACTGGATCGCTCAGACATTTATCTTAGCCATACTTCAGAAGGGAATTACACTCCCAACAGCAAAAGTGATCTGAAATCAATTTTGCCAGATAAGTCCAGATGGAAGGTATGATAAAGGCACTGGGAGCTATAGGAGTCTTAGTTTCCATAACCAGAACTTGTTATAGTCACCACCAGGCTTTCTAATGCAAGTGGAGTTATCCTTTCAAGGTGATTGAGGAACCCTCCCTAGCACAGACTACAGGTTCTTGCACTGACCCAAAATGAATGGGAGAGATCATATAATACACTCTCTCTGTGGCTGCTGCCCTCTTGTGTAAAATCAGCCTGGACCTCATGCAGTCTAAGTTCTGTGCTGAGATACTCTAGAAAGAAAGGCATTTATCTTCTGTTAAGCTACTTTTTTCAGATGCAGGGGTAAAGTGGCCCTGCGTTTTTCAGGATGTGTGTTATAGTCACTCTCAAAAATAAGATGAAACCAAGCTGCATTTGGGGTACAGTCCACGACATGTTTGTATGGGCCTTTTCACTTACTGTGGCAACTACGGATTCAATCAGCTCCTGTAGACTGGGCTCCTGGCTGCATTTTCCCCTTTCCCACAAGGTCATTTAGATCGTTTCCAGCACTGACCATGGATGTGTGGGGCTGCTTTCACCTTGAGAGTTGCTTATTCCACTGATTTGAGCACATCTACCAACTGCACTAATGACCTCTTGCACTTGGACTTTGTCAAAACCTCAGTCTTCACAAATTAGGGCTCATAGCCAGAGTAAAACTTCACTCACGAACCACTGAAAACCAGCTTCTAGCCCGGAGGATTAAATCACTTTGTGCAATTCCTGACAGAAATTTTCTTAAACTCATCTAAAATTCTCCAGTGAAGAAGTTTTCAGGTCCCCTAATTTAGCAAAGTCTTTCCTCATCCTCAGAAATGCTGAATATACAAGCTTAAATTTTCTTTGCTGCAAAGTTGATGTCTTGCTGTCTGAAGCCTACAAACAAGAACAAACAACTTTACTGCCTTCTTTATAATGGTTTCCTGCTGGGAAGAGGTTAAGTCCTCCCTCCCATCTCTACAGTTGTTTTCTGTGGGCTCTTTTTCCAAAAGAGAAAGACTGAATAGGTTAAATTCTTCCCCAGCTTCCTCATAGGTCATGCTTTCTAACTCTTTTAGCATACTTACTGATCTGCTTTGGGCCCTTTCCAATTTGCCCACATCTTTCCCAGCTTGACAGAGCGCTCACAGCGCCAAGTAAAGATGAATAATTACCTCCCAGGTCCTACAGATCGAGCTGTCCCATTAATATGGCCCAGGATCACGTTTCCCTCTTTTCTTAAGGGAAAAAAAACCCAAAGCACACAAGACCCTACCACCTACCTCCTGCCCCAGGCTTCCTTTATTTCGTTTAGAAACACACTAAACACCCTCCAGATCCTTTGCAGCTGAACTGGTGTCAGCAAGACACCTCTTGTTTTCATAAATTCCATTTTCCAAGTGGAAATTCGCATTACTCTAACAAATTACATAATTCCACTTTTGTCTTGCGTTTTCCAGACCATTTTGAATGTGGCTCTTTTATAATGCCAACAATCACAGCCTGTGGGCTCTCATCAGTCAACTTTATGTGGATACTCTTGCTTCACTGAAGGATTAATGAAAAAAAGTCATAGAAGGGGATCCATGAAATAAGCCTATAACACTGCTGGGACATAGAATGTGACTTTTTTTTTTTAAAAAATGCCATTTTCTAAAGGATCTAACCCTGCAAAGTCAGACAATAATGATAAATGCCTTCAAAGGCTTGTAAGAAGATTCCTTCTCTGGTGTCTCTGACTGCAACACTAATAGTGTTTAATCAAAGATTGAATCTTCTTGCAATAAAGAGTGGTATGCTTTGTGTCAGGGAATACAGAAACTCACAGGAGACCTGTCATTAATGAGAACAGCCAACTTTCAGTCCCATGGGGATATTTTCCTGCCTAGACAGATTTGGTGAAAATCATTATGTTCCCACATCAAATAACGTGTGGGAAGACAGAGAGGGACAAAAATTGCTTTATCAGAATGGCCTTAGTGAGGACCACAGAAAAAAAAAAAGATAAAATATCCCCATCTCTGCTAGATCAAACTTCTGATTTACCATTTGTATAAAGGGATTGTAAAACCATATTAAGAAATGTGAAAATGGTACTGAAGAATCCAAAATACTTTTCATGTGCATTATGAATGTGCTATACCTCCACCAGAAATTATTTTAGTTATGGCTTTTAATAAAGCCGCTTGAATATTTCACATCAAATTACTCCTCTTTGGAAAACTGGGTTTTAGAGTCAGTAGCTTTGGGGAGCTTTTGAGGAAAACTCATAAACTTTCCTGGTTTTTTAATTGCTTGGGCTTTGGTTGGGTGTGGGTTTTTTAACACCCTCACCCTAACTAGACAGCTCTTAGCGTTCATACTTCACTTCTTTCAAAAAATATTCAGACATGTAAAATTACAAAAAAAGCCACATAGAACTGTAGCTGCAGATAGCATTTTTGTGTCCCTAGTACTCCTTTCACTGAATATTAATTTTGGCCTTATGTGCTTTTCTTTTTCCCTTGGTCTTGTTTCTCTGCTCTGCTTTACAACACATCAAGACAACAACATGTGCAGGGCAGCAAACAGTACCCTGGTGTCCAAGTTACAGTTAGGCACAAAATAACCCCAGTTTATCTAACTGTGCCTGTATTGGGTCTACTAAATAAAAATAATCATCATGATACCCATAAAGACCTGTACTTTATTTTGTGTGTACCCTACAGTGGCCATTTCTGACAGCGAATGACTCAGAAGTCATTCTGAGGCATTGTAAAGGAGGAGAACAATAATTTTTCTATGATCAGACACTTTCATTTTTCTGAGTAGTGGATTCACTGCCCTCTACTGCTTGAGACGAGTGCAGAGCCATTTGGGAACAGCTTCGCTTCACCCAACGTGCCAACTCTAATACAACCTGACTTGGAAAACCTGTAATCAGAAAATAGCAGTCTCACCTTTGCACTGGTAGTAAAGCTTTCCATTCAAATAACGTGGAATTACAGTGAAGGTCTTTGTTATTCTCTCGTTAAGGTAAAACTACATTATACTGCTTTGTACAAAGGGCACAGCATGTGTTTGCACCTACTCAACAGGAGTAAAAAAAAATCAGGAATTATCAAGACAGACAGACAGAATTCCACAACCCTACTTTTAATACGTAATCTACTTTGTTCGAAGAGATATTTGTGCTTTCTGGTGGTGATCAGCAGGATACATAAATCCAGATTTTCAAAGTGCAAGCAGCTTTTGAACTGTGCTTAGTGTACAGGGGGATTTTCAGCACAGCATAGACTGTACTGAAAAAAACCTCCTGTGACTTGCATATAAATATTTCACGTATTTAAGATATAGTCCCACAATGTAATGGTACTTAGGTCACTGATCTCATGAGAAGTACAACAACGGGAAGAGGGGCAGTAACAAGGTGAAAATGGGAAGGATATTTTTATCTCCAGAAAGCAGCTGGTGACAATATCATCACGCCAGGGTAATTCTGCGTTGCAAATATGCAAATCCCAATTCAACAGCTTGCTGAGCACTTCTCACTCTGTTCAAAAGACACAAGGAGTGTCACACGGCGGCTTCGGGTGCTCTGGGGATCACAATCCCTTGCCAAGAGAAACTGATGAGGAAGAGAGGCAGCTAACACCAGCCCACTGATAATCCTCAGCAAGTACTCTACACTGAGGGCTGCTTTTGTGCATTCCTTGTAAAAACAGATTTCTGATGTACAGTTGTCTTTGAAGGAATACAACTCCCACATTAAAAAGAAAAGAATAGTTGCCATATTTCAAAACAATCACCAATTTTATAAAGCTAGAGATAGCAGTTCAACTAGTCAAAGTACAATTTTAACAGTGTCAGCTACATTTTCATATGTATGATTTATGATAATACCATCAAATCTTTATTATATTTTTCTGGATCACAGGAAATCAAGAAAAATAGGGCAGAAGGCAAAGAAAAAATCCCACACTTACCCAGTGTTCTTTATATATAGTTTCAATGACAAACATGTATGATCACATACAACCACACATTACTTAGAATTACTTAATTACTTGGAATTACTTACAGAAAAATAATTACTGAGCATTTCCCCCCAATCTCATTTCTTTTACCCAGTTTCTTTACTTCTTGCTTGGGCACTCAGAACAAGGATTATGGCAAATATGTTTCTAAAACAGCTACAGGAAAGGACTCCGGGATTAGTAAGATGTTTACAAATATTTTGGAAATTAGTGGCTTTTCAAAGAAATCTTTATCCTTAACTAAATTCAGGCTTGTATAATCACACACAATACAGCTGGTTTTTGTAACTGTGCATTTTGTGCTGCTGAGTGAACCTTCAGCTACTTAGAGAAGGCCTGAGGAAATGATTGTACAATGACAACTTACAGACTGATGGTGTCTGTTTACAGCACAATGGTGTTGCTTAATCCTAGTTGTCTCCTACAGCAGCATTTCAGTAAGAAGATGTTGCTTTTTTTCTTAAAGAAGAGCTTGATCTCACCATATTATTTAAAGACTTTTTAATATGCAGAATATGTTATTGTCTGATATGACTGGAAACTACTGTGCACAGAAAATGGAAGCTTGCTTATCTAGAGGGGCATGAGAGATAGACATTGGAATAAGGCTAAAGAAAAATATTGCACTTAGTTTCTAAAGGCATTCATAAAAATTTTAAAGTTAATATAAAATAGGAGTTTGCAAGTGAAATAAAAATATACGTCAATTTAAATGATCAGATATGTATCCTTGTACTAACCACCTCAGATGCTCATTTGATGATGACTAAAATTTCAGGTCTGATGTTGTGCCTCCTGGGTTTTCAGCTCTTTCAACGTTTTTCTTCAACACACCGAGCCAGTGTAGCAGGAGAAGCTCAAGTGAGGCAGGATTTTATACCTTGCTGTAAACAAACAAAAAAGAGCTTTTACCTCAGTTAAGACTTTCCTTTCTCAGGTCCAAAAGTTAACTTTGGAGCTTACAGTCCTTTATTGTTGCCTTGGACTAGGCGTTTGTATAATAATGTATTTGTATTTACATTTTACAAATGGAAACACTATGTAATAGATTTATGTCATTATTAAAATGTTAGTGTTGACCACATAGAAACTTTTACTTATTTAGCAGTTAGCAGTTCTAATCTCCCTCTGGACAAGAGGTAACAAAATAAAAACAAATTCAAGTGCAGAACAGTACCTTACAAGCAGAGCACCAAACTTTCAGTGGAAGTCACACTGAGAAAGATAATTGAGAATACGTTAAGACAACGGACTGACCAGGTATATACACATTTTAAGAAACCTTTTCAATATCATAAAATTGCAGAGTTTATTAATAAAAATGCCATCTGACCGTGCCGCCAGCAAAAGTCAGAATTAAGTACTAAACACTCAGCCAGTTGCTTGTTCGGGAAACAGTGTGGGGATTTGTTTAATCCCAGAAGGAAACTGTCCAGGAACTGTGGAGAGGCAGCCCGGGATTCCTGCCCGGAGACAGCTGGGAAGGGGATCGAGTGAGGAACGCGCCTTCGCGGCAGGGTACACGGGCACACTGGGCACATTTGGGAAGCAAGAAGGGACTGCCACCGGGACATTCCTTGGGGGCTTCCTCCCTGAGACTACGGGAGGGGCAGAGGTCCCTCAGAGGGGAGACGGACAAGACAGTTTCGACTCCTGCGACCGGTGAGGGGCTGGTCTGTGTGGAACCACCCCAAGACTGAATATGACAGTACGAAAGGCCTTTAGCAGAACCATATTGCAGAGTTATGGCCACATTCCTTAAGTTTACAATAAATAATTCCTCACGGGGATTCCTGCAGGGACGCGGTGGCGGGTCCGCCCTCACAGCTCGCCGCCAGGGGGCAGCACGGCGCTGCGCAAAAGCGCGGGAAGCGCCTACAGCCGCCCCAACATCCCTCGGTTAATTCCCTAAATCTCAGCACAACAAACGCCCTCAGTGCCAGCACCGCCAGCCAACTGCTCCCTCCCTGCCCTATATTCAAAAATACAGTTCGTACCTAACGCTGATTTCACCAATAACTCTGCAAAAGTCCCCGTGCGCACAGCAGTTTGCCCAGAGCGGTACCTCCCCGGCATAGTCAAACAGCTTCTCATACTGTTAATAAGAAGCCAGCATCAGTATGCCAGTGTGTTCCAAAGCATTCTAAAGGCATGCCTTAATGCCAATAATTTTATTTCTTCTGAACAACAAATGCCAAAGTAGAGTGTGTTAGCTGTGCTATTCCTGGCTCAATGTACTGGGTGGATGAAGGAATTTCCCTAGCTCAAGCTATTCAGCCATTGCTGCCTATGCTTCTGCTTTGCCACTGGCTAGTGAGCCCTGTCTTATCTGCTGCACAGCATAAGACTGCTGTCTTCCCTTATATTACAGGAATGAAGACATCACTTCCAGTTGCTGTGTTTTTTCACCCCTTCATTCAGGCAGTGTAGCTGTTCCCAATTTTACTCATCTGAAGCTAAACAGGTTATGTCATAGCTAGCTGGACAACATAAAAGGAGTAGAACCCAAGGCAAGTTAAGACCAGCATCAGGTGGCCCTGATGAGGACTTACACCAGCCCTATCTCCAATTCAGAATTCATTGCAGGAGCTGTGTCAGGCTACAGCAGAAGTGGACCCAGTGTCCTTAATTTAGCTCTGTTACCTCATCTAGTTCTTATTTAAGCAAAATCATATTGGCCCCAACTGTTGTGCCAACACTGGCAACAGCTGCTAAAATCAGTGTTACCTGGACTCCCTCCGAAAGTTCAACAAGTCCAGAAAGTCTCCCATGCTTCATAGATATATTATCCACTGGAAGCCAAACAGTTCCTCTTAAAACTGCAGGAAAAATGACATCGAGTAAGTTAATTGAGAACACAGGTTTAAACAATTCTGTTCAGACATTTTTCCTACCTACTAATAAAAACCAGAGATTAAGAGCAATGGAATTCTTTGCCAGATGATTTTAGGAAAAAACAGGATTTAGAAGAAGGCTTCCCAGCAAAGCCAGCACTTCAGATACTGTTCCATTTTTCTGCCATTAACAGTGACTACTACTCTTAGTCCACCTGACTACTGTCTCTGACGGCTTTGCTGCAGCACCCATTCAGTTTAGGTGCACTTTGTACCCACGATAACTAACAAAACTGTAGCTGTAAAGGTTGAATCTGTAACATCAAGTTTTACCTAGTTCCCCCATGAAGAACATGATGATTATTTGTTGGGGTTTCCTGGTGTTGTCACATGTTTAGCATAGCAAGTTGTCCTTTGGCACCAAGCTGTGTTTGGAACTATCTCCTCTCTCTTGCATCATCACTTGTGATCAAGAGACTTCTCTGACATTTTTAATGGCTAAAGCACTTGTTTCAAGAAGTTGAGAGAAATTAGAACATCAAAACCCAAATATTGGGTCTTCAGTTTTTATCCTAGTTCTCTTTCACCCACAAAAGACATCCAAGCCACAATATTTTTGTGTTTTCCACTTTCATACAGAATTTTTCTTCCTCACTGAGTAATAAATATTTTCATCTATTGCAAAAAAGTAATGGGTCTTCCCAGCACAGCCTTATATAGCTCTTTGAGTAGAATCTCTCTCTAAAAATAGAAATCTCTTTGACATTGAAGCTCCAGGCAGCATGGAAGCTGTTGCATTTCAAGCTGAAGCTTTTGGAAAGCGTGTTCTGTATTTCCTTTACAAGTGTCCCACAAATGTGCAAAATGCATGGCCTGTCCTGTCCTGAACTTTGAGCAAATGAGATTTTGTTTGCAGCCAGTGCTGTTGCAGCAAGAGCTTTTTAGAAATAAGTAATAAAAAAAGAATGCAGCACTGGCAAAAGGTGCTGGATCTACAGCTCTGCAAAAATAACACCCTTTCTTTTCCCTCCCCTGCCCTCAGACACAAGTGCCAGTCTTTCCCAGACTGCCTGACTGGTAAAGAGAGCCTAAGTTAAGCCCAGCACTTGCACTGAAGACACGAGAGATGAAAACAAGCAAACAGATATCTCATACATCAGGGTAGCATTTTTTTCAGTTCTCAGGCAGACATTCCTCTTGGGAATACACAGAAAGCAAAGGGCAGGTGGGACACAAATCCTCTTGGTCCAGCTTTTGAAGATGTTGACAACTTGCTCTCACTAAAGGCAGCAACAGAACAAGGCAACTCTACCAGCATGCCTGAATTGGGCACTGTAAGAATAAGAGGTCTAATTCTTCAGAGCACTAAGTCCAGGAGCAGCAAACAGAGCTCAGCACCTCTGTGTCAGACTTGCTCAGACATGACTGTACAAAGGCAACAGTTGGGCCATTGACATGGGATCCAGAAATCTGGCTCAACTTCCACAGTTACTGTCAGAGTAAAACAGCATTTCCTCAATGTTCTGACTACTGCTATCCATTTGCTATGCCAAAAAAGTTCTTCTTCCAGCACTGCAATATTCCCCTGGCAGCATATGTAGCATGAATTTGAAAGTGCTGATATTTCCAAACGAAGAAATACAAGTGAGTAGTGATAGTAAAATCCAAATGAGGAGATGAGGATATGGTTTTAGCCTGCCTTGAGAGGGATTCATTCTGCCTTCAGTTCCAGGGCAAGTATTATGCTCCGCTTGTAAGATACTTAATTTTTACTCAGGTTGGCCCCACACTGGGATTCTGATACATAACCTTACACAGTATTTTATTTAAGAGCTGAAAGGAGCTCATGAATACCAATCGCCATGCCAATTTTATGAAACATGCACAAATTGACAAAGGGGTTCAAGGGTTGCCTACACAAGAAAGGAGTGAGGGGGTGATAGAGTGACCTTTGCTATAGAGACACTCATTCCTACATATTTTATAGTTATCTTTGGGGAAAGCCATTTCAGATTAATGCACCAAAAAAGAAGGAAGAGTTTTATGTGATCGTTTGCATCAATTCAACTATGACCATATTGAAGCTTGATAAAATTAAAATTAGGTAAATTCTGGATATATTCTGAAAAAAAAAAAAAAAAAGGAGACTGCAGATTACAGGCTTTAATTGTTTGATTAAAGTACAGGTTAAAAAACCTGCTCAGTGTTGTTATCAGGCGAGTGGCAAAGCCCACAGAGGAATGCTTTTGTCTCTTAATTCCCTGGAGATTTTGTAGACATCTCTCAAGAGTCTCAAGCCACCATTTCCCCCAACATGAGGGCCTCCAGCACAAGCACAGAAACCTTGTCTCCTCTTCCGGGAGAAGCAGACCTGCCTTGGCAGGATTGGACGTCCTGGGTGTACATCTACCCTCTGAGCCATCACCGCTCCTTTCCTGGAGCTTTACTCAGAGCCACCAGGGAGAGGCGAGGCTGAGGAACATCCAAATTCCCCGATGAGTCACAAAACAGGAGCTGTCCAGGACAGCAGCCAGGCGACACTGGAAGGCCTCTACAGGAACCTACGTGTTGGCGCTCACAAAACATCCGCCCGGTCTGGCAGAGCTTTTCTTTCGGAACACCACCATGGGCTGGCCTGAGATTGCCCTCAGTTTTAAAAGGTTGTTTCAAAGCATCACACCCTAAGCATGAGGGATGCTAAGGGAATTCACAATGTGAAATCCTGGTAAATATAGCTGCCAGCTCTCATAGAGGACCATTTTCTTTATTCTAATAAACAGTGTTTTTATTTAGTTGAACAGTCCAGCTGAAGATGACTGCAAGCAACTGGAGCTAGAACTCTGTCCCTGTATTGAGCTCTCAGCTGAGTTTGGTCCACTCTTTGATTCATACTTCTCCAGTGACTTGGAATTCTGTGCTTTCCTTTGATGATTATTAGGCTTTGGGCACTTTCCTTGTGTATAACACAATAGCTGTTTAATGTATATTATCTAGATGCTGCATTTACCAGATGCTCATGTTATTTGGTTTCTTTGAACAATCAGTCCCATTCGTGCTAGTGCAGTCCCCAAAGCCCCCCTACCCTGTAACCTGAGACCTGGCCCAGTTGTGCTGAGCATTGTACACACAGGAACTCTCACCATAAACACAGTGCCACTGCTTTCTCCACTGGGAGTGAGGCAAAGCTTCCAGTTACCTCTTCGTGATCCCGCTGGGGTTGACTGAACTGCTGCCTCAGCAGTGAGGCAAGTAGCAAGAAATACATCACCGGGCACACATTTCAGGATAACCTTGACATCACTGCCAGTGATAGCTCCAGCCCTCGCTGAAACAGAAACCTGCAAGACGGCATTTGCTCCTTCTCGCTGCCTTTGCTATTCCTTGCGGGCGGGTGATCATATGCCCTGCCTGTGTATTTGCAAGCTCATGACATAATGGTCAGGGATTGTCATAAACAATACCATTTCGGGGAATGGACTGAGGAGGCCGAACATTTCAACTGTCACTGGAGTAGATTTGCTTTAAGGATTAAATGTGTTGTCTCAAATCCAGATTTGTAATGAGAATCCTCCTGCCTTTCCCTCTCTGCCCGCTCCCCAGGCCCCCTACTTCAGGAGAATGTGGGCACATGACCAGTGGAGTGAAAATGAGATAGGGGAGTCACACAGGACAGAGTAATTGATACAGGATATGAAGGTAGGAATGAGTGGATTTGACAAAGTAGCTACACTAGTAGCTGAGTGGCTCCTTTGCCTGCTAGTGGGACAGATTTGTAGCCTGTATGTCAGTAATCAAGAAGCCAGTCATCCCCCCACTCCCACCACCTCAAAAAACCCTCACACCCCTTATGTCTCTCCCCAAATGTTGCTTAGTCTGAAAGGCAAGTTACAAACCAAAGTTTCAAATTACACAAACATACTTTGGACTAAACTGAGGAGAGTACAAAGACCTCCAGCAAACT
Source organism: Pachyramphus minor (assembly GCA_013397135.1). Lineage (NCBI taxonomy): Eukaryota > Metazoa > Chordata > Aves > Passeriformes > Tyrannidae > Pachyramphus > Pachyramphus minor. The sequence goes on along the minus strand of VYXB01003981.1, from coordinate 240,720 downwards.
CTTTTTTTCCGTTTTTCCCCCTGTTTTTAAGAAACTGAAGGTTTTAGTTACTTCTCACATATATCTGCTGCTTTCTACCAGCAGCCACAAGTCCGGGCTAGAAATGTTGTTCTCTTTGTGACATTGTGCACATACCCCACCACTCTCTTAGCACCACCACAAGACATGTCAGATGCAGTTCTTGCTTTTTACCTCTCATTTACCTATCCTTTGATTGCAATGTTGGTATAAGAAATGCGCCACTTTTTCTACTGGAAACACTTAGTGCATGGTCTCAGGACCATACTAAAAGTGCAAGCACAGAGCAGTTCCACTGCTGTATCAGTGACAAGAGCTCAGCCCAAGATTAGGCAGTGGATATTCTTATCACAAGAACTGTCTATTGTAGCACTTCACATGTTGCCTTCAACAGTTCAGCAGCAGATAATACAGACATTTTAATTCTCTATTTAGTCTCCCTTAACCTTATCATCATAGAAATTCTATTCTTCAGGCCATAAGCTATACTGTAGTTAAAGACTTTTGATACTTCTGAAGCGCTCAGTAGAGATGCATTACTTTCTCAATCTCAAAGAAGTGTTGACAATTCAATTATCTCTCTGCACAGGGGGGCAGTGGGAAAGAAAAAATGAAATGTAGCTACAGTATTCATGGAGAGATCAAAGTTGGTTAGGATTTGAAAATAAGCCAGGAAGCACACAGCCAAGGCAAGAGGGCAAGAAGGAAAGGGGATGGAAATGGAGCAGACAATGCACAGCCACCCTACTGAAAGGCAATGGCATCATTCCTCTCCTTGCCACATGTTCCCCAATTCTCTGGTAAAAAAGTCACTCAGTGCAGCATTTTAGTTTTGACTCATCAACAAGTACACAGCAGTACACCCCAAAAGAGGATAATCCAGCCCCAGGCTATGCACTGGCTGTGCTGTACAAAATGAATAACACACTCTAAGTGCTGTATACCCGAGCTCACTATTGGGAAATCTGCTGCGCCGCCAGCATACCAGATCAATATTTCAGAGGTCATTATCTCATCCCTTCTTCAGCTGCTGACTTTGGATTGCTGCCAGAAAAAAGGCAACCACTAGAAAGATGATACACCAGTACATTAGGCAAGGCTTTGGGGAATTTGAGCAGGCTTTTCTTTTCACTGAGACCAGTCTGCTGTCTGGTTCCAACCGGCACAAGCGCTCCCTCAACATATAAATGGTCAAACAGGTTCTCCAGCCCTCCCACACCACTGTGTACAAGAAGTTGTACCAAACTGCCAAATAGACCATGAAGAGAACTGAACCTTTATATAAATACTTCTCACGTTGTGGGAAGGAGGAGACAAGAGCCTCCAAGCTGAAGCAGAATGAAGTGTGATTTCACAGGTACAGTGTAATGGAAGGACTGACTGGAGACATAGTTGAACAACAAGCAAACCAGTAACTAGATGGTACCATGTCCCCCCTGCAAGGGTGTCCCATGAGCTCTCACATGAGCAAACCATGATTAAAGTTCTGCTTTAGTTTTGAGTTGGTGAGCAAAGACAGAGACTTTGCAACTGGACCTGTGGATTTTAAAGTTAAAAAGTACCTTTGCTTTATATGGGTTAGCATCCTGTATCTCATATTTTGTCATAAACTACTATAATATTATACCACATAACACTGTTCAACTTTTCTAATGATGGTCTTTGTGATAATGGCAGCATTCCCATCTGCTCAGGCAGTAATGTTCTATCTCCCCTTCTGGAAAGACTTTTTGAACATATTTGCTCTTTTCTGTTTTGATCTCTGTTATATTTTCTCATAACCCATTTAGAAATACAATTAGTTTTAGAGACTGACATGAAAGCCACCTCTACAACAGTGGATGTCTCTAGGAGGTTTTCCTTAAGACCAGAAGGAGAAAAGAGTGTGCTGAACTGCCTAATTTCCAATATCATTATCCTGATACTTGGGAAGAATTAGGTGACAGGAAATATTCTGTGCTTACCTTAAAGCCAAAGATACTTCATTATTCAAAGCTTCCTCTCAGGAAAGGCACTTGGGAGATAGCTTAGAAGCATCTTTGTTTAAACCACTTAATTAACAGGCATTTGCATGGTCTCACTAGTCTTACTGTGTAAATCCTACACAAACTCCCTGAAGAAGGTGACATAGAGACTTTAAGGTAAAACACAGAAAACTGTATTTTGCAATTCTCATACCACCTGCATTTATACTATCTATATTTATAGTAGCTAAAGTCACAACACTTGAGCTTTAGCATCTGACATGCTCTGGGGGCAAGGCTCCTCGTTGTGTTCCCATCCATTCAGAGGAGCTGGGAGGGGTTGGATCTCACGCTCCTGGTGAATTTGCCCTGTCTGAAGGCTTTGAATGGTGGCTTTTATTCTGACTGTTTCTGAAGGAAAGTAGCTTATCTGTTGGAGGAATTCAGTATAGACAGGATGGCAACTGGAATCAGCTTGACACAAAGCCACCTCCAGGAGGCACAGATGCAAATAGCTTGAACCACATCATGCAGCAGCCTTGTGCTCAAGGGAGGCACGCTGATGAAAAGAGACTAGAATTTGGTATGCCAGCACTAAAGAGGCCCTTTACAAGGGTAAAATGCACACTGCCATCATGTAACCTGTGTACAGAATTCATACACACAGGTAAGTCATCCCACTCCAACTCCAGTCAGTGACACTGTTATCTCGCTAGTATTTCACCCATCATGCTTAAAATTTATTCCTTAAGCTTGAGCCCTGTCCTGCCAAAAATGCCTTCAGCTCAGACCAGAACCTGGTATTTCCAATGAATATACGTGGATGCGAAGCCCAGACAGGAGTTCTAGGCAAGAACATTTCCTAGTCATATGGTTCTGGAAACCTCTCAAGGAATTCCTGAACTATGCTACCATTACTCAGTAAAATCTGCAAGTGGCTCAAATTCCCTTTCTGGAGATCTGATAACTCTTTCCTGTCTGCTTCTCTCTTTCAGTCTATTGACAACTACTTTCTCTTTATATACATAAAAAAAAGAGAAAATTAAGAACACAAAGGTCTTTCAGTTTTCCATATATATGGCCACAAAGCCTGAGAAGCAACTGAAGCTTCCCTTGTTTTGTTATCCTGCCATATGGACCAGGAAAACTAAATACTTTCTGACCTTTGATTTTCCCAGCTGTCTGTCTGAAGCCTGTCCTGGTCTCCAACATCCCTGTGTCACCAACCTGCTGTGAAGACTTCTCCTTTCTTGCTGAAGACAGCATTGTTATTCTGGAGTGGGAACAGGAGTTGCATGTTAACCATGTAACAGAAAGACATCTGCTGTATAGACAGGCTTAATGCAAAATAAACTGTTGTAAACTTTCAAGAAGCCCATATTTATCATCCAGTAAAACAACTGGTCAAGCTTTATTATGGTTTTGAGAGGGTGTTTTGCCTTTTACCTTCAGATTCCCTCATTATTTTAAGCGTACAGCCTACAAGTTGATGTCATTACTTAGCTTCCAAACCATGATGCAGGTCAAAGCATCTTAAATACAGTTATTCCAGCAAAGACCTTGACTCCTTGTACAAAAAGGGGATCTACAGGATGATTAACAGGCCCTATCTTTGTTTCCAGAGGTGCTGATTTAAAGTTGAAAACTCACAGTTTGTTTGCAGATAGAGTTGAAAACACATAGACATTTAAAACTATAAATACAATTTTAAATAGTGGCAGGTTTAGAGATGGCAGGCAAAGATTGGATCCATACGAATCCACAAAAAGGCTTGTGCCACTAACTGAATTTTTTAATAGATGGCTACATGGCCAGAGAATAGAGAATTCATATCTGAATTTTTGGATGATTTTATAACATCCATATGAAGTCCATGCAAAAGAGAAAGAGGTCACTTTTTTCTTTAGGCTTGGTATTTGTCCAGCCCTCACTGTAATTTGTGATGGCAAAGCTTGGGGATGGGGAAGAAAGCATTAAGATGGGAATAAATTTGGCTGTTCTCTTGCAAACCTGAGTTAAAAAAAACCTATAAACCCCCCCCCACAAAACAAAGGCATGTGAGTTTGTCACTTTATCAATCACCTCTTCAGATTTAGCAAGAGCAGTATTTACCAGCCTGAAGTCTCTCAGCTATTTAACAGATCTACAGAGATCCCTAAAAAACCCCCATGACATTATGAGCTCGCCTTAAATTACTGTACAGACCTCTATAGCTAAAACTCAAAAGGTTTAACTAACTGAAGGTTGCGGTCTCCTGCATGCATAAACCTTGCAAAACAAGACCCAAGAGCCCCATTTATCAACTGTGACTAAATTCAGTTCATTTGTAATTTCATTTTTAATTCCCTAGTTCTATACTAGTAAAACTACTAAAACAGTAACAATTGTAGCACTTAGAGCTTCTGCTTCCTGCTCACAAGAAAGCACTGCACATGGTACATTGTTCATTTTATTAGAGTGACAGATAACTTTTAATATATTTAAATATACTTACTTTGCTGTAGGGTTTATAACAGAAGAGATTAAGTGCCTTTTTTTTGAGGTTTTGAGGTGTTTTTTTTAAGATTAATTTAAATTGGACTTTTAATTTAATTACACTTTCTGCTAAAGTTATGTGACTGTATTTAAAAAACAGATTTAGAAACATCAGAATTATATTCAGGGTGTCAAATGTTAGAATTGTACATTGTTTCCTTTAGGGGAAATACTACTTATTAAAAAAGAGCATCAAACACTTGTTGCTTTAAAATTGGTATGAACACCAAACGAGGCACTCCCACCTGCACACTGAGGCCTGTTATCTCTGCCTCTTTCCCATTTTATACCTCTGACAATGCAATAAAAGAGTTGTAAATAAGAAACCAGACACACAGTTCTATGCTCACACCTGTATTTTTTCCAACAGTAAAAGAATCAATATTTCTGGAAAACTTAACACACCCTTCCCCTTTATAACAGTAACACTGACAGTATACTTCTGCACCCAGAAACACAAATAGGCCAAACTGTCACTTGTGGAACACTGTACTGGCACCAAGGGAGAAATTTTAGCTGTGCTTACCACTGCATTGCGTATTTCCACCTCAAACAAGTGTAAGGACCACCCGTGGAAAGAAAGGGGGAAAAAAGCCTTTAGAAACCTCCTCATATCAAAAAAACCTCAGTGGTGACCCAGTGACGTGGTACACAGTCCCTGAAGAGAGATACTAAAATCTTAATGTTACATGCAGAAAGCCATGTAAAGTGGTAGCTAGATAGAAAACACTTAGAGAGTACAAAAATAATACAAAATTTCCATGAAATGGGAAGGCCAGACTGATCAGTTTTTTTCCTAAACCCAAAACAGGTCACCACTACTGTGGAGAAAAATTTAAAAGACTTCAACACAATGCACATTTATACACTGCTACTCTATTAGTTAATGAGACTGGAGTGACTAAACAGAATAAGGGCTCTGATTATTGTTTAAAACTATTTTTTTTTAAAAAAAGCTACTTCATATAAATTTCTTCGTACAAATTTAATATAAATTTCTTAACTAAACAGTTTGCTACTGTAGTAAAAATAACTGTTTTAAAAGCTGGCTACCTGTTGGGTCTGAGAAGGTGACATTAAATTGGAAATCCCTATTCAACAGGGGAGTAACAACTGTCAGGGGACGTACCCTTGCAAGCACCCTACACCCTTTGTTACTGAAGTTTAGTCAACAGTTTAAAGGAAAACACAGAGTCACTGCTAGTAAAGCTTGCAGTTGACCCTGCTAAAGTAGTAAACAATACTGAAGATGGACAACTGAGCTACACAAGTCCCTCTTGCCTGGTAAGCTGCGCTATTTTGGGCAACATGCTTCATCACAACAAAGCACAAGGCCACCCAAAACTTAAAGTGAGGACACACACATAAACATAAACAAGGTTCACTGAAACCAGCTTCAAGCCCTGAGGGCCAGCAGCAGTGCAGATGAGGCTTCAGGAATTAGACAGGATATTCAACTGCATAGGCTCTTCCAGAAGCCACCCCTGTATGAGCAAGTGGCCTGAAATGGCAGGGAAGTGTACTTCCACTACATCCAGTGGCAATGTTTTCTGTTCTGCTGTTTAAGAGCTGCCAGCAAACTGAAAAAGGATCAGCAAATAGTTTTGAGAGTAACCCATGGTTTGGAAAGCTTGCTTTGAATTGAGAATCAAGCTGTGGAAATATCTGTGTATTTTAAAGCCACAGCAGTCTTAATTAAATAGCTAAAGGTTTTAAATGGATTGTATTTATGCTCAGATTGCTCATTTTCTGAGACTGGTTGCTCAGTCAGGCTACATGTGAAGCACAGCACTTAGACACACATCCCAGATACAGGTATATATCCCTAGGTCCAGAATAAACTCCAGAATAAAATTAAGATACACAGCATCCTTCCCAAAAGTCACTGTTAAAAACAAGATGATGAAATATTCTAATACTTCTTCATTGAGAAATTAGAATTTCATTTATAAATTAGAGGACTGCAGAGTGTCCTCAAGTCCATCTCCCCAGCTTTAAACTTCAACTCATTGACCTTGTTACCAGGTTCAACATACCTCAGCTCTCTGCTCTGCTTATTATAGGGCTCAGACACACACCCAAGATCATCAGCTGGTAAGCTGAGCCCCAGTTGCTGTCTGTGCATCCACTTGCAGCCACAACAAGTGACAGGTGCATCTACTCCAGCTTTTCAGCTTCATCAGGACTACATTTTTTGAAGCAAGTTTCCCCGTTACCCAGATTTCACAGGATGGAAGTTTTGTGTTTGTACAAACTAAACTGCTTTCAGCTTAAATCAAGGCAGGAGATCTAATATTCCTTTCACTGGTTAAGAAACTGACTGGAACTGCCATGTGCTGCCCCAGCCCCAGCAGCATTCCACAGCTACCACTAACCCACAGTAGTGACCGTCCCACACGTTGCCCCACACATACCTGTGCCTCTGGGATGTGACCTCTCACCAGGGCATCACAGCACCCAGTCCTTCCTCACTCACAGTTTCAGCCCAGGTCTTCACAGACCCTCCTGAAGAGCCTCTGCACGGCCCCTGGTCCCTGCTGCTTGTGAACTGGTGCCAGGAGGTCCTGGATCCTCTGTAGTGCTCTGATAACAGCAAACATCCTGGCTGAGTTCCTCACAAAAGGAACTTTACCCTAAGATTAATATTTCTGTGGATCTGTGGAATTGCTCAGCACTTCACATTTTAATCAGCAACGGGCACTCCTGACAGTGGGAAATTCCAGATGCAGCGGTTATCTGGGAATAAAAAGAAATTACCTACTTCAGGTTAATTGAGGGGGAGCAGGAAAACAACACAGGCAGCACCAGGGGACAGTGGGGTGAAGCTCTTCAGCGTGCCCCAGGAGCACCTGTGTCTTGACAGATTCAGCACTAACAGCACAGGCTCAGTTTTGCTGTGTTGTACTGCAATTGCAGGCATTGAAAAACTAAGACATTATTTACAAATATATTTTTCTAGTAGTGAGGTCCCATATAGGGAAAAAAACACTTTTTCTTCCTAAAGAAAACTCCAACTCAAGGCACATAGGAAGAAACACGTACCTGAGAAAGGCAGGGCTGCACTATGAGGCAAGAGCAATCACTAGTTTTGGAAGAACCTCTTCTGCTTTACAACCAAATATGCCTTGCTTGAAGGCCTGAAGAACTGGATAAAAGTTTCTTACTGTCCCCTCTGTGACCAAGTTGTATTTCTGCTAACAAAGGCAGCTTCTGTTTCCCAGCGGGGTCCTCAAAGGCTTTCTGCCTTTCTTCCTCTGAGAGAAAACTGTCCACTGAACACATATTTTACCAGGAAGATCCTGGAGATGGTCTTGGGATTTTCTTTTTTTTTTTATTTTTCCCAGAAATCTGAAAAGTTTTGGTTTACATGTGTAAATTATTTGCTTGTTTTTGTGGGTTTCCAGTAAAGACAAACAAACAAAGCCAAGAACAATGACAGCTTGCCTGGCAAGGCAGTCTATGTATTGTTGAGTAACCTGGCATGATGCTGAGGCTAAAATAACACAAATGATGGTGGGATATTCTACCCTAGCAGCACCCTGCTATAATTTATCACACAATCTGCCCTTGCTCATTTTTTGGGCACTGCTATCTCCTCCCTTTTATCCCCCCAATAGAAACAACAACAAAAAAAGGATAATACAAAATGGACTGAGAAGTCCTTTCAATGACTTTAAAAGGAAATCCTTGTCTATTTTTTTTTTGAATGCTACAAAGGAGTCTGTTTAAAAAATCAGGGAACTGGTTGAGCTGCCCTGAAATTAATTTGGAGCTACTAACACAGTCATTTGTACTTTGCTTTTTGACATAAATCACTGAAGTTATGCAATAGGTAGCAGTTTCTCTCCTGAAACAGCTTTAATGGTAATTGATGACAGAACTGACTGCAGGTTCTCAAACACTTAATGTAGAAACAGAAACAAGTTTTCTTCTCACAATCCAGGTATCACATAATGTTATTTCACATGTTGCTATAATGGTTGTTTACATGTCACTTAAAATTCCTTATGGCATCTACCTTAAATATTTACATTCGGGCCTAGGATGTTTTGCAAAATTTTAATAGCATACCCTCCTATTTAAAAAAAACAAACAAGTAACTGCACCTCAACCCAAATTCTAGGTCATATATGAAGCAAAACGTTCTGAACAGTGTCCAAACTGTCATTTCTTCCCACAGCACAAGGAAGTTTATGCTCTTGTCTAAAGGGAGCTAAACAGAGCAGCATACCACTCCATATTTGTAAATGTTAACTCTGCAAGGTAGGGACTGGCTTCTGTATGCACCAGGCTTCTGGTCCTTCCCTGCTCCAAAAGCCACAGTGTGACATATGGGTACATGTAAATTGAAGCAGCAAAGATAGAGCTGGTGGCCCTGCAACAGAACAATGTGCACTCTCACTCTTCATGCCAAGTTTCACCCTGACTCCAAGAAACTTTTCAAAATTGCTTCCAGAAATGTGTTTTAGGTATCAGCCCCATGGCTTAATAATGTGTTTGGGATCATTCCATGAGTCTGTGGGGCAGCTGCAGCCTCAAATACAAATTTGGTGGATATCAGAAGCAGCTTCCCTAGAGTCAGTGGGGACTGTCTCTGCTGCTGTGAGTGTAGTGTGAAGACTATAGAACTATGCTGCTTCTTAAAAAATGTTCAAGAAAATGCTGTGAGAATTAATAAGGATAAACACACGCAATCACCAACTGAATGTCGTATAAGGCCAAAGTACTCACGCCAACAGGTAGAACCCTGAGATCAAAGAAGCCAAGGACAGCCCTTTTTTGTGTATGTGCCATTCTAAAATAGACTCCTGCAAGCATCCTGGTTAATATAACACACTCTTTGCCAAATATGTACTTTAAAAATAGCAGTCAACTGTACAGCATACCTTGAGTGGTGTTAAAGCTGTCTAGGTTTTGTTATACAAAGACTGTGATAAGTTATAACATGCTGCCAGTGGAAAAAGGAGTGAAACAGCAAAAACTGAGCTGCATAAGATTCTTGAATGAGTACTTAACAGGGAAGGTTAAACTGTAACAGGCATGCCATAACTTTAAAAAATTAGGGCACTCACTCAGATGACTAAACATGGATTTAGGTTCTCCAGGGATTCAGATGTTTATAGTTTGGCAACTAAATCTACGCTTGGGCATCCAAGGAAAAAATGTCCAGTATACCAGGAGCCTCCATACCTACAGCTCTAACAGCATGTAGATCTTGACATTCTACCAAAGAGGCCTGAACTTCTATACTCTTCTTAAATCTTCGTGTAGATTTCAGCTCTCGCAGTCTCTTATTTTCAGAGAAACTAATGAGGTTTTTGGCATTTCTTCCAAACAGTGATCAATTGATTATTGTCCCAAATTTCTATGTCTCCCAGTCTTAAAATAATAAATCCAGCCTGTTTGACATCTAGCTCAGAAGTTCAGTACAGCAGAAGGTTTGTATTTGTTATTACTGGCCAGAACAATATTAACGTCTACCAGGACAAATTACTAGGAACTTTTTTATCATCAATGTTACTGTTTCTTTTTCTTTGGTACAGACAAAAATAAGCTGAGGACCCGGTTGCTGCTGTTTTCAAAGGAACATAACTGTGCAATCTGGCATTTGTTTTTGTCTCACCGTAGGTTCGCAGCAAAAGCAAAGCAGCCAAGGCTGGGCTGTGCGAGGGGGATGAGGTGGTGTCCATCAATGGCAAGCCCTGCGGAGACCTCACCTATGCTGAGGTCATCGTTCTCATGGAAAGCCTCACTGATGTCCTGCAGATGCTTATCAAGAGGTACAGGAAGGCTTGGAATGCTTTGGGTGCAACTCAGGGAATCACCTGGGAAATGCTGGCTTTGAACACACTCCTTTTACAGACTTACACTGTGAGCTTCTCAAAGTCCTGTTGCTAATGTCTGTGACTGCTTGTCTGAACGGAAAAGGTGGGAAGACAGAGTATTTGAGCTGGAGGAATTAATGTATATGATTTCAACAGCAGTGTTTGGGCACACAATTAAGAATGCAGTCTCCAAACATAAGTATTCTTAATATTTGCAAACTGCAGAGCCTTGAGTTCAATTATTCTCTCTCCCCCTTTGAAGCAGTGAAGTGTTGTTATTCCCCACAGATAGGGAAGTGAGGCTTACAAAAAGCAAAGGCTGTATAGATGGGGAAAGTGTGTTACACAGATATGCCTTGATGATGACATGGCAAATGGTCTTCTTGGGTGGCAGAATGCATTAGGAGTCAGGAGAGGGAGAGGGTCTGGAACTCAGGAATTCTATTTCTGTAGCTGTTATCACCTCCCTAGATGAGGTGGGGCAAGTCACTTACAGCTCTCTGGGTCTCAGCTTCTGCATTTATAAAATAGTGAGAGTGAATTTCAATTCTCTTTGAAAATGCTTGGAGTTTCTTAGAGAAGCTTCATGTAAATTTGCAAATCTGCTCACTGCACAACAGTCTATTCCAATGCCTGCCCACCTCCTGCAAGCACGTCCTCCCCAGAATTTGTGAATTCAGACAAGATGAACCCTGAATTGCCTTCACTGGGGGTAAGAAGAGGAAGAAAAGACTTGAAACTTCCACAATCACTCCTTGTAAGGACTTAAGGGTACCACTTGAGTGCTGCCCATGTGATTCCTGCATTCTTATGTTTTTAATTCATAACGTGACTGCTGGAACTGCACTTATAAAAATGGTATTTGTGGCTGACCACTTGTCTTTGCAGCCACAGAAATAGCTCCACATGCTTTGACTCCTGCCTATTCTATAACTGACATTTTAGTTGTCTGAAGGCTGCAGGACACTCCTGCTGAGGGGGACTCTCCATTGCCCCTGCTTCAATGTATGGTGAACAGCAAGGCATGCCCTGAAAATCAGAACCAAAACACTGCTTAGACCACCTAATTCAGTGTTTCATGGAGTGAAACCATGTCTGGTAGAAATATTAAGGAAATTGCAGTTGCTCAACACTCTCAAAGAGACAAAACACTCTAAAGGAATTCACTGTGAAAATCTTTGTATTTCTTCTCACCAGCTCGTCTCTCCCAAATCCCAGCCCCTGCTGTCAGTATCTTCCCAGGTATGGGAGAATAGACAGAAGCATTTCTCTTACTGTCCCACCTTGTTTGTAGTACTATCCCTCTCAACACTACCACCAGAAGGACTTTTCAGGAAGCAATGAGAAGTAAATCCTTCCTTTCCTGAGTAGCCACTTGTTAGCAGCCACCTCAAGAAAAAGCTGGAAATCACAAGGAAAGAATAATTACAGTGGTATTCCAGTGGTGATCTTTACATCTAAGTATCTTTTTTTGGCAGGGAAGAATTTTTTCCATTGGGAATATATTGGTTGTTCCTGAAACATTTGCATGAAGGATGAGGTTTTCACAGGCATTAATTGTTGGCCTAATTTTGCTCTTACTAATCTTACTGGGAGGAAAATTAGGCTTCCAAAGTAGTTTAAAAAAATGCTAGTTGGCCTTTGATGTCTCCAAAAAGTTTTCCCAGTTCCCTGTAACGCACAGTCAGTAACTGAGCAGCAGAGCCCAGAAAATGTCCTGTTTGCAGGATCAGAGGAAAGCGACACCCTGCAGGGCGGGCACTCTGCAGATGCCATGTGGGGGAGCATCTCCTGACCTTCCCGACAAATGCTGAACACATGTATCCGGGAAAACACGGAGAGTGGGGACTGAAACACCAGCCTGCCCTTTTCACACCACTGTGAGCAACTCCTGGGCTACTGCTGAGTCTAGAAAGAACATTTCCAGGGGGAAGGAGGGAGTGTGCTCAGCGCATACCGACATGAAATGCACCATGTAGGGAGTAAAACATGAGTCGGAGACAAACCCTGCCGTGCTGACTCCATGGGTTCTGCTTCCTTCCTGGAATTACACCAGGGCTGTTCTTCCTGCAGAGAGCTGGAAAGGCCTGAAACAAAAGTAATCATTTGACAGAACAGAATCTTAAATGACAAAAAAAGAGGTCAGACCCAGTATTCTCCCTTTTGACAGAGGATAACATTTATGTCTATATAGAGTAGAAGTATATCCATACGTAGCAAGGGCCTTTTAAGGTGGAAATCTTTCCCTCTCACACATACACACAATCACTCAGCTACCAATAAAGGCTAACATTTAGCTGGCCCAGCCCCCAGTCCATATCTTACATGGAAATGTTTACAGATTTCTGTAATTTATCTGTGCTCGAGAGCAGTACAATTGATCATGCACATAGCATAATGTGATGGCATCCAGCAGCACTCACAAGGAGTTCCCTAAATTAAAATGCGTCTGACCTTTACGTAGCTCCATATGTGGTGAAATGGATGTCACACATTTTGTGCTTTTGGAGGCAGACCCAGACTGCCACAAACAGTGTGCTGCATGGCTAGAGAAGCGAGTGACATTGGAGCTTCTTCAGTGCACTGACAGATTTATTTCCTCTGTTGCTTCTTCCAGCCTTTCTTTTTAGGGGGTTCCAAAGTTTCAGAATACCCACGACTGCTTTTGATTTCAAAAATCTCCATAATATCTAGTATTAATACTTTATTGGGGGAACCTACTGCTTCTCTCTTTCGAAAAACTGTTTTGCTACCTTCTAGTCAATAGAAAGTCTTAATAACATCCTGTAATCTTGCTGTACAGAGGTTTCTTCTCAAATTAATAGTGGTCAGTATGGTCCAGAGTACTGAAAAAACCAGTAAAACAGCCTAACTGGGCCAGGGGAATTAATAATTTAGGGAAAGGAGCTACACTGAGATATATAGTAGGCTCCAGGAAGTGAAAAATAACATTTAGAAATACGTATTTTTAAATAACTAGGAAATATGGCATAGGTTCACCACCCTTTTATGCTGGATCACTGGAATAGGCCCAGAGTATTTTAATTGATCCATGATATACAAGGATGATGATCCTCACAGGAATTCTTTGAATGTGTATTTTAAGTATTCATTCCCCTCCCTCTGATCCTCATCCAGTGCTTATGTGTCCCTTAGAGAGTGAACTATTTGGTACAGGAACTCCACGTGAGGGTGGTGCCTAACACAGTTGCAGCAGTGGCCACAGAGCCAAAAATTAACCCCTGTTCTGGTGTCAGGAAAAGTTAATTTTCTGATGGACATGGGAAGTCTTGTTCCAGAAGTCTCAGCAGCATTTGTCTGGAAACCCTATAACAGAAATGTGTCTGTGAAAGCATACTGATGTTAGGAATGATGCAGTTCTACCACTGGTGTGTAATTACCCTCTTACTGAACTGCTATGTGGAAGAATCTTGACAGATGCAAAGATGCTTCAATTTAAGACCTCTACATTCTGGGAAAATTCTTCTATTTATACAGACCTGCTAGCAGGTACCACAGTTAATAGAAGGGGGGAAACACTGTAGGGAAACTGCTTTTGTAACTGTACTTACAATGGCTGTCCTTACAGCAGCTTTATTTCTGCAATTACTTGTTTATGTGTGTGCAGATCCTCCAGTGGAATAAATGAAACCTTGAGTGCTGAAAGAGCAAATGGAAAGGCCGAGAACATAAAAAATGAGAACTATAGGGAGAACACCACACTGCAAATTAACACAGCAAAAGAGATACCCCATGGAGATTTATGCATCACAGAGATATACAGTGGGACTCACCAGGGAGCAGCAGAAAGCAACGCAAACTTTTCTGAGGCAAGACAAGAGACCACCCAAAGCCACAGAATTACTCCTAAAGTGATAGGCACCTCCAAAGTGCTCGTGGCAGACGAGTCTGCTCTCAGAGGGAAGACAGAAGAAGGAGGGCCAGGGACTATGGTTGAGCTGCAGTTGTCCCTCTCCAGTGACACACACAAGGGCACCAGTGCTCCTGCTGTGACTCTCCTGGGGGCAGAGAAGTGCCCCCCTTCAGCAAGAGGAGCCAGTGTACAACAGGACGGGAGCAGCCCCCTCATCGCAATCCCCCTGAAAGAGGGACACGTCCAGTGGTCAAACAAAGTCGTCCAGTTTTCCAGCAGCAAAGAGGTCAAGAGGATCCAGGGTGCAGTTCAATCTATCCCCAGGGTGGAGGTGATCCTAGACTGTTCAGACAGGGAGCAGGAAGCACCCAGGTCTCTGTCTGAAAGGGGGTGTGTTGATTCTCAAGCAGAAGGAGGGCAGTCAGAAGCACCTCCTTCCCTCCTCTCCTTTGCAATCTCACCAGAAGGCACAGAGCAGGGAGAAGACAACAAGCCCTCGGAAAAGGAACACAGACCTCTCAAGCACAGGGCAAGGCACGCAAGTAAGTATGTCCCATCTAATCATTGGTACTGCCTGAGGGCATCTTTTGTAACTTTAGATATAATTTCAGGATTTAGAAGGTGTTAGAAAGAAATGTTCAGAGATTTTTTTTTTTCCCCTGCAGTTTTCTAACTTTCCTTTTTCCTTTTAAACAATGTTTCTGTTCTTGCTTTAGATATTTTTTCAGGGTAATACAATGCTCCTGGTGATGAGCCAAGAGTATACCCATGCCTTAACTGTGCTGAATAACTGTGCTTACTAGACTTCCTCTTTGAAATTAACTCAGGACCTTGTCCAACTGAACTTACTTACATGTCCAGAAAGGGCTGAACTCTGCTTGTCTTCTAATGCATATTCAGAAGCAATCTGTAGAATATTAACAAAAAGAGCAAGTTGCTTGCACATGTGAGTCCTGGGAATTTCTCCTTTTATAGCGAAAGCTTTGCATTGCCATTTGCATCATCTAGAATCAAAGCCATGCCACTGCTCTCAAAAGTTAATAAAAAGGGCCAGCAGAAAAGCTTGATGTTGCCTGCAGAAGAGATTTTGACAGACACTAGCATGTGTATAACTGTTACATGATCCTTTTGGCTTTGTCAGCCTTCTCCAGACTGTAAAGTGAACATGCTATTTCTCCTGACTCCCATACCCAGAGGTCAGCCTCAAAATGCGTCCAAGAAGTTTACGTGGAAGCAAACTTGCCACTGGAGCCAGTAGTAATTAACTGCGTGTAGATGTCTATTATTTATTAATTAACCTATTTATTTATTTATTTCTTATTTTCCTCATCTGGGACCTCTCTGTTGGTGGCTTGCTCCTTCCCAACAATGTGAAGAATCCTGTCTGGGGATTTAGCAGCAGTATGTCAAAGGTGCTTGAATGTGTGCAGTGATATACTGTAGCAACAAGCTATTTCATATGCAGTGTTGGAACTCCTCTGCTAACCCACTGCTAATTCCTCTGGAAGCGTATTTTTAGCATGATAACCATTTGTGTCTTACTGGCAAGTGGATTAAGCAGTTACTTATGCCTATGTGTCTGTATGCAACCCACATATTTTGGGCATATTAAATGAAGTATAAAAGAAAAGTGCACATGCTTCACATTTTGGCTGCGAAGGCAGAACCAGCTGTGGGACTGTGCCTGTCTTTCTTAAGGAATTACTTGCAGCGTCTGTCTGAAAAGGCAAAAGTACAAAGCATGAACTACATTTTACTTGATAAATTCTTCTTTCATGCAGAACATAGATCCAATTCTTTTCCCATGCCAACTATGATAATCTCAATCTCTTCTCACCTAGTGGCAGGTCCTAATCCTTAGGAACCATTGATTTAATCTCTAAAAGCTTTTGCATCATTATTGTTATTATTAAAATCCTACCCACACTTTAGAACGAACAGATTGCTGAGCACAGGGAATACTCTGTGTACAGCAAATACTACGCATGTTTTCTGCAAAAATAGAAGTTATAATGCAGCACTTCAGTCTGAACTAGAGAGGAACATTTATTATAGTTGCTTGATCTCTTTAGCAGGAATTTCCTCTGTAAATAATAATCAGATTATATTTACCTGAACAGGTAATACTCTAGCACTGCAGCCCGTACTTCTGGAGATAGTCTGCAGTGACTATTGTAAGCATTTGGATGGTCACAGGACTGAGCCAAGGATTTTGTGATTTGACTCTCCCACGATAAAATATTACAAATTGCTGGTTTGGGTGCCATGCTCTTATTCATAGTTCTTGTGAGAACCATTGGTCCAGTCATGCTGTCATAATGGCAAAACTCCAATTGTCTTTAATAGGAGAAGTATCAGACTCCATCTACTGACATGGCTAAAAGGATCATGAATAGACAACACCTCATCACATGGCTTTCTTTAATAAGTTTGCTTTATATATGCTAGCAAAAGATACTAAATAATTTACTGTTCTATTTCTTATATTAGAGGCACCTTATTTTCTTTTGAAATTAAGTGGAAGGGACCAGTGATTTGAAAAGGAACAGCTTTGAATTCCAGCTTTTTTTAAGAAAGGAGAAGCTATTGAGGCTGTCACTCATGAGATGTAGAGGTAGAGTATGAGGAGAGGAAAGAAATGGGGACACCAGCTGACCAGCACTGCCCCATGAGGCGCATGCTCCATGTTCCATAACAAGGAAGCAGTTGGGCTGACGTACTGAGCATCCACCAGCTTTACAGCTGCATCTGTTCTCCTTCCACATGACTTGATGAAAACCAGTAATTTATGCTTTAAGAAATATGTGCCATTGATATATGCTAGTCAATACACTTGAGAAGTCAGTTTTGTATTCACTCTTACCACATTTTCAAAATAAATACTCTGGAGCATTTATATCCTACAGAGCTTTGCATTATATTCCAGGGAAGTAATGCTTGTTAAAAGACTGAAACCTGCTTTCCTTGAGCCAAACTCCCACATCTTCCAAGGGGCTGAAAGTTGGTGCTAATAATTTTCTGTGTGTGCCTTTTTGGATGTATACTTGCTTTTAAATAGCTAATACACTGAAGCATCCTATAGCAACTATATACACATTTTGTAATTTATAGGAGTAAAATAAGCACCTAAATGGCAGAAGCTGGTACCACTGTCTGACAGA
Source organism: Pachyramphus minor (assembly GCA_013397135.1). Classification (NCBI taxonomy): domain Eukaryota; kingdom Metazoa; phylum Chordata; class Aves; order Passeriformes; family Tyrannidae; genus Pachyramphus; species Pachyramphus minor. The sequence goes on along the minus strand of VYXB01003981.1, from coordinate 223,343 downwards.
ATATGCTCGGTTACATTTGGTCTCAGATAGTAAAAAGTCTGGCTTGCTGGGAATGGCTGCTGGAAGCCCAGGAATTGTGGTCTAACACTCAGTAAAGACCAGACTAGAAATTGGATAAGCAAGAAAATATCACCTACCTGTTCCTGCTGAGATTACCTGTGGGAATAAAAGTTAAGAATGCTAGAAATAAAGACACATGTAATGTTCCTGTTGAACTCAGAGACTCCTAAAGAAAGTGGTGAAACCTTTGAACTTGCATGGGTGTGACTCTAAGGAATGCCGGGGATGGAATTCACAACACAGCTGACACCAGGAGAAAAGCTGAAGTATAATGAGCTTTCCATACAAAAGAAAAGAAATGTTCTACTATGGGAAAAGGGGAGGGTGGATAACTCTCAGTATAGATAAATGCAGTTGTTAGTCCCTTTGTACTTGTGTGGGATGCATGTAAATAAATGCGTGCTTTGATTCTCTCCACAGGGCTCCGACGAAGCGAGAGCCTGTCAGAGAAGCAGGTCAAGGAAGCCAAATCTAAATGTAAAAGCATTGCACTGCTGCTGACAGCAGCTCCCAACCCCAATTCCAAGGGGGTGTTGATGTTCAAGAAGCGCCGCCAGAGAGCGAGGAAATACACTTTAGTGAGCTACGGCACTGGGGAGTTGGAACGGGACGAAGACGAGGGTGAGGAGGGCGAAGGTGAAGAGGGGGACAAAGAAAACACCTTTGAAGTGAGTTTGCTTGCAACCAGCGAGTCAGAAATAGATGAAGATTTCTTCTCTGACATTGACAAGGACGGTAAGATTGTGACCTTTGACTGGGACAGTGGTCTACTCGAGGTTGAGAAGAAGGCGAAGAGTGGAGAGGAGATGCAGACGCTCGCAGACAGCACAGGGAAAGGGGCCCTCATGTTTGCCAAGAGGCGGCAGAGGATGGATCAGATTACAGCGGAGCAAGAGGAGATGAAGGCCAGCACAGTGCAGACAGAGGAACACAGGGAAACCACCGTGACAGACAACTTCCAGAAAGTAAGCTCTTCAGTCTATCAATCAAAGGAGGAGGAAACATCAAGGCAGCAGACCTGTGTGAGCAAAAGCTACACAGACGTGAGCCAGAACCACAGCAAAGCGGTGCAACAAAATGGCTTTGGCTTAGCACCAGGTACAAACCTCCCTTTTCAGTCCTCTGGAGCCCCCAAAGCACCATCTTTGAATATAACAGCTAAACCCTTCCCTTCTGGGGTTCAGAACCGAGCAGCTGCACCATTTTCACCTGTAAGAAATGTCACTAGTCCTCTTTCAGATGCAGCAGCACCGCCTCCCTACTGCTCTGTCAGCCCACCAGCCGAGGCTTTCTACAGACCAGTCTCAGCTCCCGTGGCCAGCAAGGCTGCCCCCAGTATGTGGGCACCCACGGAGCCCACGGAACACATAGCGTCCAGGGATGAAAGGATCGCCGTGCCAGCCAAAAGAACTGGCATACTGCAAGAGGCAAAGAGAAGAAGCACTTCAAAACCCATGTTCAACTTCAAAGATGCACCCAAAGTAAGTCCTAATCCCGCCCTCTTGTCCCTCGTACACAATTCAGAGGGCAAAAAAGGTGCTGGAGCTGGTTTTGAGTCAGGACCTGAAGAAGACTACCTCAGTTTGGGAGCAGAAGCTTGCAATTTCATGCAGACTCAAGCATCTAAACAAAAGGCCCCTCCTCCTGTTGCTCCAAAACCTTCACTCAAGGTCTCTCCTTCTGCCGGTGCTCCAGTTTCACCGGTTTGGTCACCTTCAGCTGCAGCTTCTAACAAGGCTCCTTCCTTCCCAGCACCAGCCTCACCTCAGGCAGCATATCCTGCACCACCGAAATCTCCACAGTACCCTCATTCTCCCACCCATCCCCCAAGTACTCTCAACTTGGCTGGTCCCTTCAAAGGGCCCCAGGCGAGCCTGGCAAGTCCCAGCTACGCCCCCAAGACAACCCCAGTCACACCAAATGCTGGGGAAACGAAGCCACCCTTTGAGATGCCACCAGCCATGAGCGGGAAAGGAGCACAGCTGTTTGCCAGGAGGCACTCCCGGATGGAGAAGTATGTGGTGGATTCAGAGACTGTGCAGGCAAACATGGCACGAGCCTCATCTCCAACTCCATCTTTGCCAGCTTCCTGGAAATACTCATCCAATGTCCGAGCACCTCCACCTGTTGCTTACAACCCCATCCACTGCCCATCTTACCCTCCTGCTGCTTCCAAGGCTTCCTCTAAGTCTGCTGCTGCCACCAAAAACACAAAAAGAAAACCTAAGAAGGGTCTCAATGCTTTGGATATTATGAAACATCAACCTTATCAACTCGATCCATCTTTATTTACTTTCCAACCTCCTAAGGAAAGCCTTGCCACGAAGCAGACAACGAAGCTGTCCCCTTCCAAGCAAGCTCTGCCTTTGCCTTCCTTCCTGCCACCCGGTGCTGGCTCTCCCACCAGGGCCCGGCCATCTTCAGTGTACTCCGTGCCAGCCTACGGTTCCCAACCTCTGTTCCAGTCCAATGCCTCTCTCCCAGTAAATGAATCATATTCACCTACAGGCTACTCTGCGTTTTCTAAGCCAGAAACCACCACCCCCTCTTTGTTTACTGCTCCGAGGCCAAAATTTTCAGCCAAGAAAGCTGGAGTCACTGCACAGGTGTGGAAGCCATCAGTTATTGCAGAGTAACCCTTAGAGCTCAAACTTAGTGTCCGTGTTGCTTGCAGTCACTGGTTTGCAGTGCTCACCCGGCAGGCAAACAGTGCCAGTGGCATTATTCCTTAGCTCACTTAACAATGTCAGATGTATCACCTCAAATCTGGGTCCAAAATCATTGAACTTTTTTAAGGAATCAAAACAGACACAAATTTTAGCACATTTGATGCATGTTGTCAGGTGCTTTATAGACAAACATTCTGAAATGAAGAGATGCCATTGCCTGAAGTGAGCAGGACACTAGGTTTTTGCTTTAGGATTACAACAGAAACAACAGTAAGCAATATTCCTGGTATGCCAAATTAATAGAGAAGAGCTTTCTTTCTGTCCCTCTCCCCTACTGTGTTCTAATGACCTAGGGATTTGAGGACTTTGGTGTTGGTTTTTTTTTAAAAAGAAGTGCCTTATTAACTAATAGTAATATGTATTATTAACATAGCCTAAAATAGACACAGTATTAGACTCTGACTGATCACTAGCAGAATGCAACTGGATAGACCTTTGGCCTGCACAGAGAGCCACGGAATTCACTCAGGATCTGTCCTGGCTCAAAGGTCCTTCCACAGCGATCTGATTGATCAGCCAGGGGCTTAGCTTCTAAGCTATGTGGATCAGCTGTGATCCAAAAATCATGAATTGCCTCTGTGATTTCACAGAGAAAGTGCTTGTCAGAGATGCTGGAGTGTTCTGAAGACTAAAAGAGGTGGAAAGACAGCTGGACAAATTGTTAGAGATTTCCCATTTTGGGGAAATTTGACATCCCAGGTGCAGGCATATTTTTAGCCAGAGTTTGCCTCAAACCCAGCAAGTAAGAGAGGAGTCTGTACATCCAAATTATGGAGCAGTCAGAGAGCGGAGCTGGGTTCTGCAGCTGCAGTGTAATGCACCAGTTTCTTGTGAAAGCACAGTAATTTAGAATGAAGGGCTACCTATAGTCAAGAGCACCGATTCTTGCACCCAGAGTAGTAATTAACAGTAAATCATAATTAGGACCATGTCTTCCTATTGGTCTCTCGTACACATTTTATGATTTTCACTTGGGGCTCTACAGTGCTTCTTCCCACTTTAAATCTTTTTACTCTGGTCTTATTCATTCACCTTTTACTTGCTGTACTGGGGACTAAGGATTGAAATACTGCTACTGTAGGAAGTTCTTACAGAGATTACGGCCTTCAAACCAAATACAGAGCCTTGCTGAAATCAAGGAGCCAAGTTTGAGTAGTTTAGCATGCCTTCCAGTAAAAGCAGTCCTGTTACCATCAGGGGTGCTAGGGCTGAAACAAGGTGCTGTCTCATACAGCTAAGGGGATCAAAACCCATCCCAAGCGTGAAGCTAAAGATTAAAGCATCACTCTGCGAACAAAGGCGGCAGAACCTGTTGCTATATTTGTTTAAACTATCACTCAGCTTGTTAGAGACCTATTATGGACCTTTTGTATCATAAGGTGGGATTGTACAACTATCTATCTTGATGAAGAAAACATTCCTAAATATGAACAAAATCTCCTTAGCTTGGTCCCGTGATGGTAACTCAAAATGCAATCGAAGTTCGGAAGAATGCATTTGGTTGTGATGCAGAAAGCAAGCGGAAATCAAAGTCTAGTCAAGCCAATAAAAATCACTCCGTTGAATTTTGGACCTCCAAAATTACACTCTCCCCTTTCAATTCTGGATTGGGATGCTGACTGCATTAGAAGAAAATGACCAAGTGATCCAGCTCTTTCTTAAAATTCAGGAGAATTACAAGAAATCGGGGTGGGGGTGGGGGATAGTTTGGAAAACTCAGGAAATATTTATACTGCATTTACCTGGAAGTAGAAAGTAGCAATATTTTAATCCTTTGGAGATCTCCCTTCTCTCTGTTTTCCACTTCCAATATCTGTATTTTTCTTCTATCATTAAACTTGTCCCTTTCCTCTCTGCCTGTTTCTGGGTTTTTAATTTGGTTTGGCTGCCAGTTTTTTGTTTTGCTTACCTGTACAGGCTGGCAGTATATCCTAGGGGGAAATCTATTTCCCACGCTAGCCTGTTAGTATGAAACCTCCTCCCTCCCATTCCCCTTTCCCCTTCCCTTTCCTTTTCCTCTCCCCTCCCTCCTTTTTCCCCCTCTTTAAAAGTTCAGTGTGAAGTTACATACATTATTTTAGGAAGACATTTAAAGTACTTGGAATAAAGATACTCTGGTTCCAAAGGTAAGTAGTGCTCCTAGAGAGAGACACAGAAATCCTCCTATTGCCTTACATGCTTTTGTTTACAGTGTCTTCCTGTAAAGTACGTCTTATAATTTAGGAACACACTTATGGACTTGTTGACCCCATCACCACAAGAACATCTCCTTAATGAGGGGATTTATAACAGTTTTGAACTTCTAAGTATCCCATGCGAAACCTGGGAATTACCACATCTAACTGCTAGCAAACACAGGTCTGTAGGACAGGCTACTTTCCAAGTCAGAAATAATAAGCATTACTATTCTAATTATCACCGGAATAAACAACAGGTAAAGCTGGGAAATATTCTCACACAAAGGAAATCAGCTCTCCAGAAAAACAGAAGTTAACAGGAGCTAGAGAAGAGCTATGGGGTGAAACAGAACATTTCAGTTTCCTGTGTTATCTGCCTTAAACCCAGCTGGCAGACAGAAATGCATAATTGTTACCTTTAAAATTATTTTGCTATTTCTTTCATTTTCAGCACAACCCAGAAGTTCCCTTAGGGAATTACCTAAAGATTATGTGTGTTTGCAGCAGTAAGCAAAAAGTCCATTTCTGTGGCCTAACTTGTCTTTAATTTATCCCAAAGAAAAGGAAGTGTGTCTATGCTGAAAATTTGAATTTTTCATCACATTTGGATTTTTTGCTGCTATTGAAATACAAGTATTTCATATGGCCTATAGCAACACCAGATAAAGTTCCAGACAGAGTTAAAAACAAAGCCCCAGTGACACTGGTGCTCTCAACTCAGTTGAGATCTTTTGAAAAATCCCATTCAAAGCGCAACTCTGAATTCAGTTTAACATATACACATCATTCTACGTGCATAGTGCTTGGATCCAGCTTGGCTTCAGGATTCTTTTTACTAATCAGGTAAGACAATTCTTATTAATATTTCAGAAGACTGGTCTACTTAAAGTAACAGGTTTATCCAAGATGTAATCTGTGGTGGAGCAGATGTTTAGAGGAAAGTTGAGCTGTTCGTTGTCATGGGTCTGGATGAAAAGCTAAGGATGATGTTGAACATAGCTGGAATGTGAAGGAAATAAAGTTGGTTCCTCAATTGTGTTGAGGAGCCAACTGAAATTTCACTTGGAAAGGGTAGGGAGCTTTTGGAAATGGTTTTCTGAAAAAGCTATTGCAATTATTTCATAAAATATGACAAGGCTACCAAGATGCAATTGTCATGTTTACTATGTAAGCGTATTTAACAGTGAATTTTAAGCCACCCCTAATAACGATACTTCCAATATGTTCACATTAAAAGAGGAACTGAAATGTTTTATGTTGCTTTTAGCACATTTAATTACATCACATACTGGAAGTATTATACTGCATCACTACAATGCATCTCACATTCTAGGAAGCCTTGCCATGAAAACAGCTACCTCAGTCAAGGGTTCATACACTTGTAATTTCTGATTCAGTTCCAAACCTCTTGTTTCAAAACCCTGAATGGAAAAGTTTTGTTTTGTAGATGAGTGGCTTCGGGACAAAAAGCTAAAATTTCTGCTGCAAAAAACAAAGGACAAAATTTAGTTCCTGAACAAAGAACTGCTTAACTTCTCCCCCCTTCTCTAGGGCAACCACTCTTACCATGTCCCCACTCAGCAGAAGATAAAACATTATGGAACAAGCATAAAGAGATTTCAATGACTTTTTTGGTTTTGTAGGAACATTTACAGAGTAAACGTTATAATCTCTTACGAGTATACCTAGTTTAATTTTATTTTGCATACCCAATTTTATTTTCTGTGAGACATGCAAGAGTCATGACACAAAATCAGCCCTAGAAACTGCAGTGACCCATTTTGCTGTCACTACAGCAGCAGTGTGGCAATGAGTTTGCATTCCCATTGGCAGCCTGTTGTTATTAATGAATGTTCATGTTAATGATCATGTTACACAATGATCAGAATTACACAAACTTGTATTTGAAGTACAGAAATACTAAGAGGCTGAGGTATCAGCAGGCTCCAAAAACATTAGGAGGTGAGGAGCTGCTGTGTGGCTCAGACAGAAAAGTTAGGGCTTGGTGGCAGAGCAGTAATTTGGAGAGAAAATACTACTAGGATTAGAGGGAGGCAAGCTGTGGGGAGAAAACCCCACAAAAAAACGTGCAGAGACTGCACAGGATAAAATACCTGTGAGAGGATCACAAAATACTGAAGGTAAAAGGCCTGTCAGCAAAAAGGGTTCACTTATTTTGCACAGAGATGGCTGACTATTGCCAGACTTTCATTGAAATGAGGTTTTTTTGTTGAACTCTGATAAAAGATTATAAGCAACTGCTAAAAGAACTTCACACCAGGTGATGTGATCTGGGAGGAGCAGTGCTTACCAATTATCCAGGATGACACCTCAACAAAGGACCAGCCTGACCATCCCATGCTGCTGCTCCAGCACCTCTGTGGGGAATCCTCTCTACACTGCGAGGCAGGGAACTACCAGGGAGATGACAGCAACTAACAGTCTGCAAAATCTTTCTCCTCTCTTTTTTCCAGGGTCCTTTTCCAGATTTGGTAGCTTTAAGATTCCAAAACATTTGGTTCTAAAAAGATTCACTCTTCCAGTCTTGCCTTTTTCCATGACACAACTTTCCTTACCTGACGCCAAACTCCCGGGATCCCGCTGGTCACTTTGGTGGTTCGGCATGGCAAGTGCAAATCTTAATTACACAGCTTGGCACAATGTTGTTTTATAAGGACTCTATTCAGCGTGAAACAGAAACGTTGTACAAAGAAGAAACTTGACAAGGTCTTCAAAAACCTGTGGATTCAGAAGCTCTGAATGAACTCACAGCTGGTAGATTCCTTGGGAAAATAAGCGAGCGTGGTAATTTCATGGCAGCCCACTGGGTGCCACCAGCACAACTTCACAGGGCCCAGGACAACGACTTGTCTTCCTTCATAGCAGAATTATCTTTGCATGGGATTGACTGCATAAGGAAGGAGCTGGAATCACCCCAGAGTCATGCTTGACAAGTGCTTTTCAGGCTGGTTGCTTCCTAAAGGAAGCACTTTAGGCTTTTTATCAAAGGATTAAAAGAGTAGGAAAAATCCTGAAGCTCCACAAAATACTAGTAGAAGAATCTCTAAAAAACCTCTTCCCTTGCAAGCCATGACCAAGCCATACAATGATATTCCCATAGGTTTAACATTTGCTTCCTCAAGTAAGGCAGGCAAAGCCTTTTTCTTTGTATGCTAATCAAGTCTCCTGTCATCCTCTCAAAGGAAAAAACCTATCCCTGTTTGTAATGATCTTGACAAACTGTTCTTCACTGCAGTGAAACCTGCACTGTGGTGTGCTACAGTAACTGGACATTCCCTTAGGCTGAGAAAAACAACTTACTGAACTCACAGATTGACTAGCTGGGCGAAGGCTTCCTGTGTGGGGTGGTTAATGCAACAACAATAAGTGTTTTCAAACAAGAATCCTTGATTCTTTTGTATGTCTGTAGGACAAATCTTAAACCAGAGAGCCCCCTCACAATTCCGGGCAAATTAAAGGATAAGCTGCTATGAAAATAAGCAGGTAATTTCTAAATAGGTGTTAAGACTGAACTGTTGAACAGGTAGAGTGTTTCCCTTGATGTTTCCATCTAGATCAGAAACAACAGATTGTAACTGATTAAAAAAACATACATCAAAAAGAAGAAAAGTAAAAAACAGTAAAATAGAGAAATAAATGAAAAAACAGAAATACGCTCCCAGTCACAGGAGCATATGTTGGATTACAAAGGGTGACATGAAGCACAACACTTGCTGATTTTAGTATGAGCTTTAACTGATTGCAAAGCAAAGAATTCAGTACATTTCTATTAGAAATGTACTGCACAGTAGCAATCTATGGACAAGTATTTTCATTTTTTTAAAAAATGAAATTCTTTTCACTTTTTCTTCTTTTCCCCAAGAAAAATCAATAACTGCTAGTGATTTTTTTCTTTAATTTTATGAGATTGCTACTTCTTAGAGCNAATCTAAGCAGGTGACTCAAAATCTGCCTGAAGTTTAATTTTCTTTAGTTACACAAACAGTTCTAGTATGCACAGATATTTCTGCCATGCTACCTGACTATCTTCTATTAATCAAACCAGACTGCAAATCTCTTCAGAAGAGGTTTCCAAATACTTCCTTGCTGTTTGTTTGGCTGATGTCAAAAAGCGCTGAGGTGTGACTAATGAGGGAAAAAACTTACGATGGCATTGTATTAAAAAGATCAAAAGATTAAACAAAGGAGAGGTAGCAATGTATGTTTTTAATAATGGTGATACAACTCTCTGCTTGTGCTGTACTCTGCTGCACAGCTGGGAGCATTCCAGATATACAAAATGATAAACTTTTCTCATGCTGGTATTACTTTAAGAGAGGTGTTTTGGTAGAGAAACTTGGTGGACTTGGTACTGCTACAGGAGCAGTACTGAATCAAGCACCTGACACTGTGTATATACAGTGATAATAAAACAATATTAAACACCACTGCTTGGATTGCAAAATGGGGCACTTGGAATTTATGTTGCCTGTGTCAGCTTAATCCAACCTCCCTGGGCCTTTTTGTGGCCAAAACATCTGTAGTTATGTCATCATCTGCTGCTTTTTAAAATGTAGGACTCCAGACTCAGTTCAGGGCACAGAATGTTCATCTGACAAAATGTTTTGACATCGTTCTGTGCTTAGCACCATTCCTTACTTAATGTACACTCTTTAAAATGTGCTCTTCGTGCAGAATGATTTCTTTACAGATTTTCTCTGTTAGCACCCAAGTCATTCACAAGTCAAAGTTCATCTTTACACTATTGCACAAGTGAGTAAATAAGGCCTGAAGTGAGTGTCACTGACACCAGGACACTCAGTGGCCTTGGGTGTCCAGCTCAAGACACTTGGCATCTCCAAAATCCAGCAGCACATGCACTAGTTATACTCTGTGACCCTTAAGTGATTCTTAACATCAGTCTGTGAGCATTAAGAGGTCTCCAGGTGGAATTCCAGAAAGGGAATCCTCAGTGACCACCTATGAATTCCAATCAGGGAAGGCACTTTTTGCACCAGATATTCCCTTGCCAGAGAATCCTAGTACTTCCTAAATGAAACGGCTCCAGGTGGGGCAGATGCACTTCAGAGACAAGGATTAGTGTCAAACCAGTTCTAAAGGATACAATGGTACCACTTCTCAAGGGAGCAAGGTCAGAAAATAGGACCAACTTTGCACTCGCAGCTGTGCAATATAAAACCCAGAAGGTGGCAGCAAATATTCTTCCTTACCACAAGTAAACTGGTTATTCCAAGGAAATCTAAGATGCCTATGGAGAAAAAGGTTTCAGCTATTTGCTTTCTAGGGGCATAGAAGGATTGTATTTTGACAATTGCATATGGATAAATATTAAATGGTAATGAAAAGCACTGATTTTCTTTCATTTACACGGGTGCAAGGTGAGCAAACCGAATAATTTATCACAGGATAGAAATAGTCTTATGGTTTTCAACCATATTTTGCAGTAGTGAAGGCCTAATTCTAATAGTTTACTTTCTTCTTCTACCATTACTTGGCAACTAAAGAAACCTTTATCAAGGTCAAAAGAAAAATGTGTCACAAAGCTTATGTGAAATGTTTGACAGCAACTGTTTCATTTGGTTGTATATGAATGATGAAAATAAGATTACCCTCATCCGAAATGATACCACATTTATAAACAACCTGAATTCTGACTAAATTAGGTTCCAGTCCTAAAATTCCCTATAAATTTTTTTGGAAGCAAGCCCTGACAAAACAGCTTGGAGGAAGCCAGGATCAGGCATGATCTGATCAGGCAGGATCAGGCATGAAGTATGTGATTCTAATGATTCCCTGCCTCCCCAGCCATTAGTACCCCCCTTAGCCAAAATGCTACATTCCCATTTTGGCCTACAGTAAATTATTTCCAGAGTTTCAAATAAATGTGATTTTTCCACTCTATTTCAATACTTTGGGTGCTTGTATTGTAAAACAGCTGTAGCATTTACCACAGAGCTGACAGCATTTCGGAGAGAAATTATTTTTTCATTAATTAAGTTTAAATTGTAAATGGTTTGGGATAAAAAAAGCTGTAATAAGATCAACAATATGTCTCCCTTCTATACCCCGTTCAGTTTAAAAATTTTAAGTGCCTGTGTGATGTTTAAAAAAATGGGAAGAAGGAAAGAATTAAAAGGCATAAAAATTGAGTGTTACTTATTTAGTCCTATCATTTTCTCAGTGGTTTGGTCTCTAACTGCAGTAACCTTTACAAGTCCAAAGGAGAAATGCATCACTCTGGACATTTTATAAAGGTGGAGTAATTTTTTGAGATAAAACAATTGTTTTATCTACTTCCCCCTCCTTTGTCCCCTTTCTGTGTAAACATTAGTTCAGGCTCTATTGTTAACTCAGATTTGAACATGCTTTGATATGGGATTAAGGACCAGGACGATAATGAAAAGACAAAAATAAAACTGCTTTAATGACTTAGACACCGAGGTCCAATTTTTTCCAGTGACTTGATCAGGAGGGAGTCAGTGTTGGAGAGAGTTTCCCTGGGCTCTGCAGAGTCCAACCAACTTTTGTCTCCTTAACTAGTGAAAAGGTACCTTTTGCATGTAAACACACATACAGAGTTTTCACTTACTAAGGAGCTGTGCCACCTGGGACAGAAGAGCAGTTGCTGTGAAATCATTTCACCAAGTAGTATTTTGCATTCCTGTTTGTTCTGTAAAAGGAAAAGTATCTTTCTGACTCCTGCCTTTAAAATTTGCTCTATTTTATGAACCTAAGTATTACTCCTTTGACTTTCAGCTTTTCACTGCTAGCAAGAAAACTGAAACTGCTCTAAGTTCCAAATAACCCATTTTTCTGGATTACTGATGTAGATATTATTGAATCAGATGTACACAGTCACACTCATTACAATAACTAGATCTACAGGTGCACACACCTTTTATACGTACTCTTTTTACATTCATTTGCTTATATATGGAAACAGTTACTTTTAGAAGTAATGTTAGATGAATTTTAGTTTATATGAATACACAGCCTATAAATATCAAGGATGCTTGCAGTGCAATAAATGTTCACTTCATTGGTCAGTTTATAACTAGTTTGTGTTTTTATAACCAACATTAACCTAAACCTACAGTTTAATCTGTTTGCACAGACACCCGAGGCAGCCAGCAGCTGTCAGGATTCTCTGATTGCAATGGACAGCTCGGAATGGCCTTTCCTCTTCTTGACATCTAGGAATCACTTTCCCTTCACTCAATACTGTAGAAAAGATCTTTCTGAAAACATTCAGGTGATGGAAGAGAAAAAATCAGTCACTGCATAGGGTCCTGGTTTGTTTTGCTCTGTAATTCTTCAATATTCTAATAACTGGTTTACAGCAAGAGCACAGGGAGACAAGACGTGATAAAGTTCTCTGGTAGCATTCCACTCTTCTTTCCCTTCTCCCTTGATTCCTGAGAAGAAGAATGGAAAATCTCTACCCCTCTTTTTATGATCCTCTTGTAGCTTAAGGGAGAGAGAGGGCAGAGTAATTATTCTCTGTTTGCACTTCATATTTCCTACTGTGTCACTTATGATCTGGGGTTTGTGCCATTCTTTTCAGTACACACTTGTCAAAAGATGTATCTCCAAGAATGAAATATAAAGGGAAAATAATAGAAAGTATCAGCATGTCTGGCTGCTGCTGTCCAGCAAATGAATAAGGAATTCTAGTGACTAAAAGTGGTCTTAATTCCAAAGTTTGTGTTTGTTGGCTGGAAGGAGCTGAACACCAAAGCAGTGGCAGAGACTGGTATATAAATACCAAATATAGACCTGCTTTGAATTTTGAAATGTCCAGAGCTAGACTTTCAGTCTAGGAACATGCTACTACTATTAAAAATTAACTGGAATGAAAGCAATCAATGTGGATCATGTCCCAGTTCCTGCATTTAAGACACACTTATAGTTTAGCAAAATCATGCTTTTCTACAAGTGCTTAAAACCTATTTACCACAGAGTATGAAAAAATGCATAATATTGCATATTCTGAAGCCAAAGATCTGTTAGTTTCAGAATAAAGTTGGGTTAGATAGAAATATCCTATTTTTTAACTCGATAAATTATTAAAAAAGTATGTCACTGTGCAATGACAAATATCTGCTGTGCAGGGTGCTGCTGGATTGCTTTTATTGCAACAGATATTCCCACAACAATCTAAGCAATCAGTAGGCCTAAATTCCTCCTAAATTCCTCCTCCTTTAGGCAAACACTGAGGCATGGTGGCACATAACTGATGCATTTCCTATATTTCTTCTATGGATGAGGAAGAAATTCAATAATTTTCTGTAAAACAGACATGAAAATCAGAAAAATATTGCCCTGAATCCAAAGGGTTAAGACTGTCTACCCCACAAAACTTAGTCGAATAGTTTCAGGCCAAAATTGATATTTAATTTTCCTAGATTTAATAAAAATAAAATTAATATAAAAACTTTGAACTCTGGAGTTTGAACATGACAGACTACACAGTAGCTTCATCTAACTGTCTTGAAAAACCAGGTATTTTATGCAACACTTCTTTCAACAAGATCATTTCCCTCTGAAATCCCTATAAAGTACTCACAGGGCTTGGAACTGGAATTTCCATTAAATAAAGGGGAACTATTTTGCCTACTCAGCATAGACAATGTTCTTGAACCCTCCTGACAGGAGCTCACACAGGTAGACATAACCAGGTAGACCTGTTTGATCAACACTTTTATCCCTCTGGACAACCTTATCTTCTCAATGTCTTAATTTTCTTAATTACCACCTAATTTCTTGTGCTTCAGGCTATCAGATTAATTTCTAACATGAAAGTTTGCCCTAAGTACGTGGTGGTAGGATTAACAATGTTAGGGATTTTCCTCTCTGGAAACGCAAGCTGGGAATAGCTGGTCATAACTAAGAGATGAAAGGATAGCCCTGCTATAAAGCACTAGTTGTAAAACTTGTTGAAACTCGCAGTACATAAGCACTGTGTGTCACTACACTAGATGCTACATACTGGTATTTAGTTCATGCTCACAGTATTTTAAGTTTTGGAGGCTAATTAGCAAAAATTAACACAGGCCAACGTTGTGTGGATGAAATTCTAGCAAAGCCTCTGGCAAAAGAGCCTGGAATTTCACAGCAGATTTCAGAATTAAAGGCATTTAAACCTCAGGACGTGAATCAATCAGCATAAATCGACCAGTTTAGGAACCACATGTATAGAGACCTCAGGAACAATGCAATTTGCCTGTGTATCACAAAGAACAGGTCTGGCTTGGGGAAAGGCTGTACCTGCTTCATGTGCTGCCAAGTGCCTGCTGCAGCAGAACCTTCTCACGAACACAGTTTCTGTTTCAAAGTGCTGCATTACTAAGAAGATTAGGATTTGTCAAATATGAATGGATTGCTCCTATAAGTGGGTCGGAATGTACTGAAATTCTGAGGGCATTGCCTTTTAAAGAAGCCAAAAGTAGTGCCATGTAAGGGTATTTAGTGAATGATTGCATTAATGTCTTTAATAAATGTTTGTGTTCATTTTTGTGCCCTCAAAAGTGAAAACTAGGATAAGTTAATAATTTTTGAATAAGAAAAGCCTTTCTTAGAAGATATGTTCTTGGACAGATGTCCTTGACAGAGCCTGTTATCAAATAAATTAGCCTGTGCCTAATGTTAGAAAGAATCTTGTAAACACACAGAGAACTGTCACAACATGACTTCCTTTTGCGTTAAGAATGGTCTTTTCAGAGCAAGCCACAGTAGTTAAGTAGTGGGAAAGCTGCACAGTTGCTAATATAGTTGTGCCTCTTCAGTAAAAGCCTCTTTACTTTCCTCAAAGATCCAATTTACTCTTTGTTCCTGTTTCCTTCTCTGCATCTTTTTTAATACCTCCTGTCTCTCCAGCAAATGAAAGATTTTAAAAATACCCATGAACGTAAAAAGGGACTGCCAGAATGTCACGAGCTTCCAGGGGGCTGTTGTTCCAGTTTGGGAGTGAAGAGAAGGGGCTTCCTTTCTTGCTGTTTATTAACTGTAACTGTACCCGACATTTTGTTTTCCCAGGGAAGAAGCAGTGGCCGCTCATTATCACTTCCTGGGAGACCTTCTTCATTCACCCCTCGAGCCATGTCTCCTACTTCTCCTCTTATATTCCAGCCTGCCCCTGATTACTTCAGCAAGCCAGACACAGCAGCTGACAAGCCAGGCAAAAGACTGACTCCCTGGGAAGCAGCAGCACGATCGCCCCTTGGCCTGGTGGATGAAGCTTTTGGCCCCCAAAACATGCAGGAATCCATTGCTGCTAACGTGGTATCGGCTGCCCGCAGGAAAACGCTTCCTGAGCCGCCAGAGGAATGGAAACAAAAGGTTTCTTATGAGCCTCCCGCCCCAGGTGGTAGCGTAGCCTTGCTGGGGGGGAAGCAATCGGGTGTTGTGGCACCCCAAAAAAGCTCCCTGTGTGCCCCCAGTGCCCCCTCCCAGGCCGGCTCCCAGCTGCAGTATCCTTACTGCACCCAGCGCTCCCGAACAGATCCTGACATAATGTCCATGGATTCCAGGTCTGACTACTGCTTGTCAACAGCTGATTCAAACTACAACCCACAGCCAAGGGGATGGAGACGTCCAACATGAGCAGCTGAAGGGCCTGGTGCGTCTTCCCTTCTTCCAGCTCTACAAGCCTTAAGATTTGAGTTGGAGAAGGAAGGTTTCCTGCTGGCCTGACAATCTCTGAACTAAAGAAATGAGGAGGCAAAATTGAATGGAGCACAGTTTTCAAGTGACTGCAGGGCCTGCAGCCTCTAGGATAGACTCAGTTTTACACCTAGGATTGCTCTGTTTGTCAAAAGGCAAAAATACACATTTCTTGGGGTGAAGGGGAGGGGATGAAAGTGGGGCAATCAAGGTGCTCGATGCAAAATTCTAGAAAGGATGTAGAAAGTGACAGTACAAGGGCTTGCAGTTGAGCTAATGTGAGAAAAAAAAGAGGCAAAATAAGGGCATTTTAAAGGCAAAAAGTATTTTACAGGACCTTGTAGGTTTTCTGGGTATGTTTGACATGAGTTCCAAGGTACTAAATATAGCCAGCTTTGAAAAAGTTCCAATGGAAGTGGAATACTTCGAAGCACTGGCTTATTTGCCATATGTTTTCTTTACTGTGTTTTTATAATGAGCTAAGGAAGTAGATCAGTGGATATTTTTACTGTGGCAACAGCTAAAATACATCTGTGCTCATGGTACCTGAACCACCACACTGTGGAGATACAGGAAATCTCACACAGTCACCCATTTGAGATGGATTTTTACATGGACAGTTGATGCAGTTTTACATATTGTGATTAATAACATGATCTGAAAGCACCAGGAAGGAAGGTGTTGTGAGCAGAGGTCAGTACCACGATACATGAACAACAAAATAGCCGAGGAGTGTATTTAAACTGGATTGCAAGTTAGTTTTGTAATAAACTACCAAACAAGTGAGAGGCTGAACAGCCTTTATTTCTCTGTGAAATGCACTAATTGCTGAGCATTTACTGCCTGCTGATGGGATTGGCTGGGCAGTTATTTGTAGGAACTAAGTAGCTCAATGTTTAGAAAGCTTTTGAGTTGTACTTGGAAGACATAGATAAGTTGTTTCTCAAGGACAATACCTGTTCTCTGTAGAAAATGGTACGTGAGAGAGGGTTTCTGACATGTGTTACATGGTATGAGTCTAGTACAAACAGCAAATATTTGGATGGTTGGTTATACTCAAATGATCTCCATGGGCCTGAAGAGATGGCGAATACTTTGTGCTGGTGACAAATACCTTGCATTTACAGCTTATTTAAACCATAGAAATATGTGGCTAAAAATATATGTATTCGAGCTTATTTGGGTAGTTTAGATGTTGTTAAAGCATTAAATGGACACCCCAAGTTTTGCAAAGTCCTGTCAGTTCTCCTTGTTTGTGGGGAATTCTTCAAGGATCTGTCAAGCACAGTCAACTAAAAGTACTGCAGAAGCACAGTTAACTCTCCTTAGTTTCAGTAAGGCTGTCAACTGTGAGTGAAGTGATTAGATCAGAAAGAACTAAAACATTGATGCAGTAAGAAAAAGCATATTACAAAACATTCCCATCTGCAAAGATTTTTCCCTCATAGCAATTATAAAATATAACTGGTAGGAAGGAAAAAGGAAAATTAAATCCAAGTTCAGTTGAGCTGGAATTTCCCATAAACGCAAATAATTACATGAAAAATACTCCCCCAATGAGTTTAAGTTAGCAGTAATTCTGTAATCAAACAGAAATCTCCCTGAAATCAACTGATCCTTCTGATCAAGCAGGAAATGTAGACAAGAGAGTTGTAATCCTTTAGACCATGATCATATTGCTGAGCACCTTTATTTCACAAAATATCAATTTGCAAAAAAAGGATAATTTTGAAAAATTACATGAACGGAGCTGCCATGATATGCCTGAAAATGAGCTTTGTACCTCAGAGTCATACATACACAAAATCACAGTAAATATTCCTGCCACACAGGCAAAAATAAGTCTTTCTCTGCAGAGTCTCTTTTATCACAACTGGGAATATTCCTGCTGAAACCTGTGGGACTGTGAAAGTCCCATTAGCCCTGAGGGCTTATCTTCGGCCTATCTCCCTGAAGGAACATGTTAAGTTTTCATTTAATTTCAGTAAAATTATGATTCAAACTTCAATTCGGTGGAATTCATAGTTCAAGGGCTTGGCTAATCCATAACTACTAGTGCAGGTGTGTTTCACAGAAGGCCTACATTCTGAAAAGTATGGACTGCTGACATATTTTGCTGAACTGTGGTCCATATTACCATAACAAAACAGTTCCCTGCATCCAGGTTTTGAACCGTTTCCTTTACATCATTTAACAGGAAACCAGACTAATGAGTTTGCAGAAAGGCATATCATTACCATTATCACCATTATTTTAATTCTCAGAATCAGACACCTGACTTTTGAATTCACGTTGAAACTAGTGCTGTGAATTTTAAGGTCATGCACCTTCCAGAAGGAAATGTGAGCTTAGTTTTAAGGTACATGCCATTAAAACTTGCCAAAAGTATTTTTAAACTTCGATATTGCAAGAAAAAGTTGTGATATGAACTGATATTAAAAAGATCTTAAGGCTGTGACCACATGTCAATATGGGAAAACATATTCTAGATGAAGCCTTAATTCTCCACCCAAAATATGCAACAAACACGTAAGCAAAGAGTTTCAGGCAGAATCACTGTCTTTCTGTCAGTCTCCCAAGAAAAACAAAGGGTAGCCTTTATCATTTTCTTCTCTTCACAAGAAGGAACCCATCACTGAGTAATTCTGTGAACAGAAGAATTCCTGACATTGAGTTTCATGTCCCATTTGTAGCTAAATCATAGATTAACTTGGGTGTTTAACATGATCTACAACAGATTTTTTTTTTTCCTCCTGCTGAGGATTTGGCAGCTCCCTTTCCCATGTGGATTCTCTCATATCTAATAGGGAATGAGTTCACACTGCAGCATTTCCCTCAATAGCAACACTGGTAAGTGGATCTGGCCTCCACCCAGCTGTCTATTTTTACAAAGCCTGTGGGCAATGGATTGTCTTGGAGATCTATTCCTTTGCCCCACAGAAATGAAAGCAATAAACATTTTTGGAGTTCTTAGTGGGAGGACAGACACACAGACAGGCAAGCAGACAGATCACATAGCCTTGTTTAGAAGGAAAACAGCCTAAACCCAGACTGAGACCATGGACTGATTTCCAAGGAAGCAGCAGGCCCGGACTAGTAAATGAAATACTAATGCCTCAGAGTTTCATGAAGGACCCCACAGCATTTTTCACTTTCTGTTCTTCACCCCATTCCTCCACTAGCAAAGCATCTTTCTATCAAATAGCTGTGACTGTTGTGCGTGAGTTCTGAATATATTAATGCAAGTAGTTCTTACATTTGTTTTTGAATGCACAGATCTGCTCAGTAAATGTGAGGAAAAAGTTCTATTGATACTGGCTTTGTGTTCACCCTCAGAGGTGTCTCTGTTAATACCATGTAGAGCATTTGAATACATAATATAACTGAACATTTAGTTTCTTTAGTTATGTAAGGTGATGATGTTCACAACTCTTGTTCATACTTTATTTTCATTTTGGTTTGCTTTAACACCAAATATCTACTCATGTTGCATTTCTGCCTAGTAGCAAAGACTGTGTTATCTTTATAAAAGACTTTTCACTTCTGAAGACTTTTGCTCACTGCAAAGGACACTTTCCTTGAGCCTGCATGCCAGAGATGTAAATTGTATCATATAATAAAGTGATTTGACCAATCAGATGAGAAACACAATTTTGTTCTCCCTAAATTCTTGTCTGTTTGTTTAAATAATCTGAACCCAAGTAAAGCTTAATCTCTTTTTTTCTGCACCATTTTTAGACTCACTGACTTTGCCTGTCAGTGACCTCGTGCTGGTATGAGCTTCTAGAAGCTTAAATCAGCATCAGGTCAAAAGGCAACTTATCAAATTCAGTAGAATTTCATTTCCATACTGACTAAGCAGAGAAAGTAAACACAGTAAAGCACAATCTACCCAGGTTAAATAATGCGATCGGAACAGTTTTTATTGTCTGAACATTTTCATCCCAACCATAAAAACTGCAACTAATATCTATTTACTATAGTTACTTCATGCAGCTAAACCTCTCTTCAGTTCCTGTAGGCTTGTTCATTGCTGTATTCACTTGTTGTTTATTCTCAATTGAAACATACTGTTCACCAAAGAAATAAATATTGTGAATAAATGGTGAACCCGGTCTTTACACTATTCAGTCTATTTGGGTGAATAGCTGGTAAGGAAATAAGGGCAGCACGTACAATCCAGCTGTGGAAAGCCAGATCAGATTTTCACTAGTGACAGGAAACAAATCACAAAGCAGTTTTTGCATTTGTAAAGCAAGCAGGACTTTGTCCCCCAGTGCAGGAAAAATGACTGATGCACGTAAAACTTGGGAACTGAAAAAGCTCCACGACAGCATTTTAACAGCTTTGCTCTACAAAGGATTTACAAGGTTATAAGAGACTCAGTGCTATTCTGTTTGTGGCTACCTTTTCATTCTTCTTTGGGAAGTTCTTAAATGCAACAAAAAAAAGCAAGCTTAAGCCAGATTCACACTTTGACATTTTAAGTCCAGAAAGACAGGCAGATGTTTCCAGGCCAGTATCTGGTTTTCCTCGAATTGAACATTTGTTCACTGGATATATGATTGGGTTTTAAAAAGAAGCTTTGTGTTGCTGCTGAGTCAGAAGCAGCACTCAATGTGCTTTAAAAGGTTGGTGTTTGTTCACACATTTTCAGAACTAAAAGAAGCACTCAAGTATTTTATAGTCGAAGCAAAATGACCCCGTGAGTGTTTGTGTGCATGCACACTAAGTTGTGGCAGTTTTTTCTGGATACAGAAAGGTAATGGCTAATTAACAGATGTTAATGGAGAACTAGGAGAACATATTGTGCTGTGGTGCAGTCCAAACACAGCTGGAAGGTTACAATATACTGACCATATAGAAAAGAAGTTGATGATAAACCTCTAGATCTATTTTTATCTTTAAAATAAATCAAAACCCAAGGATAATTTTGTCTAAATAGCACAGAATTTCATGACTTTTTTTTTCCCTATAAATGCAGGAACTGAAGGAAAGATATGCTAATTGCTGGAAAAACAATACTGTGTGTTGCAAATATTTTTAAGCAGGCTCTAGACAAGCAGAATTTGCCCAAGGCAAAAATGGAAAATAAGAAGCTTCACAGAACTCAAGAGTCAGAATAACAGATGCACTGGTATATTTTAGCAGCATGAACAAACTCACAGAACTGTGGCAGTTATAAAACAGTTGCCACTTTTCAATGTTTTTAACAATTTCCAAGCCATCTTAGTTTTAATTGTCCTGTTACCAGTGGATGCACTGGAGTTTAATCTCAGAAAATCAGTGATCTTTGGAAAAGAAGAATCACCATAAGGTCAGCATATGCTCAACTCTGTGGTATTTCTAATAACATTCTTATAATAATATTTTTAATAGAAAAGCTTATGTTGCTTATAAATGCAACATTTTTGATGAGGTTCTCATCAGCTACTCTCATTTTTAGGTGTGTTCAAGAGTTCATATTGACAGTTAAATTCAAATATCTTGCCTATTAAATAGTTTGTATTTTGGAACATGGAACTTAAAGTGAAGCTCTCTATTGAATTATTTGCATGCACAAAATAATAGTTTAAGCTGTCATTTTTCTAAAAGATGAGAAACGAACAGATACCTTTTTCTAGTTTCCAAGTAATTACCCACTGTGGTTCCACATCATTTCAAGTCTTAAATGAAAGTTCAAGATTATTCTGTCTACTGTGTCTTATGAAGTTCACCATACTTTATTTCCTGTGGCAGTTTAAAACACCAAGAGATTTTCCATGTGGTGGTAAAAAAAAAAAATTAAAAATATCAATGTAGAAATTAATAAATCTACCTACTGAATCCATATGCCCTCAGAAAAACGTAGCTCAAAGAAACACCAAGAACAGAACAAAGAGGCAACAAAAACTCTTTGACCACACAGAGCAAAATCCTGATCCCAGCTAAGTCACTGGGAGCTTTGCTAACTTACCACGTCTGTCAGCAGGGCAAGGTTTTCACCTCACAGAGAAATGTGCAGCACCACAAATCACAATTGGTCATGAATTCACAAGCACTGAACTGGAGTCAGCAATTTGGTAGATTTTTGAAGCCTGGTAAATAAAAAATGTGATTGACAAAACAATAAGGCACCAACCAGATTTTCTCCTGTCACCTTCTGCTAGGAACTTGCTCTTTTCTATGTGCAAACATATGGAGAGATATCTCAGCTGGGGCTCTGCTGAGGCTCAAGTTACTGTCTTGGCCTCCTGTATAATCTATGAGGAGGGGCATCCTTAGAAAGAGAGTAACTCCATCCCCAAATAAATGCATCAAAGAGGTAGGCTGGATGCTCAGTACAGGATATACGGATAGATGAGGATCAGAGTGTTTGACAGAGTGGAGAGTACAGAAAGGCTGGTGATGATACATGTCCCTCTCTCTTACACAGGTATTTCTTCAGTACAACTATTGCAAAATCTTTGGCATGTGAATTATTTTTTTAAAGGGTGAAGCTGTTACAGGAAGTGAAATTTTAATTTTGATCACATTAGGATAAGTACATGGTTAAGCTACAAGCAACACCTCATTAAGCTGGACAGTAAAATAAAAGGACGAACAAAGAAATAGAATACACAGCTCTGTTTCTGGATCTGGGGTGGTTTGTGTGCTACAACACATCCCGGTGCAGTGGGTTCTGAGAGGACTAATGGCTGTGGAACTGTGCTGCCTGGCTGTGCAATGCCAGCCCAGCCTCAGAAACTCAGGAACCATGTTCTTGCAGGGCTGCACCTGAATTTGCTCCTTACCTAACCAGGCTTGATGTGGTATGAGAAATGAAGTCCCAGCACCCCAGACACAGGCTTACATCGCCCTAAACCCATCTAGGTTTGTACAGGTCAGGTTGGACAGTCTGTACTTGTGACATGGATCGAAAACAGACCAGATAACCCACACGACGACAGAGAAGATGGCTGTTATTAAGGCAGCCATCAAGACCTTGAAGTTTAGGTAGATGCTTTTTCAAAATCTCTGTGGAGGTTTCTCAAAGGAACAGAACCCCACTCATCTCCTCCTGTATTTTAGTGAGCTGTTATTTACCCTGCAGAATTAGATACAGATGGCTGTGCTCTGGGTGTACACTACTGCAGTCAGATGTGACTCCTGTGTATTTAACCTCGAATGAGTAGCAGGATGACCAGTGGTTTGGATGGCAGCAATCCAAATGGATAACATGCAGGGAGTAGCAACAGTAGCTTTATTTTTTCCTTGTGACCTTTGTAACAGTTTCCCCTCCTTTGAATGCTCTGCCATAAACTGCACGGGAGGGCAGAGGACACAAAGGTGCTTCAGGACTAGGTTCACAACTGCAGTGGGGATTAAGGGCACATTGTAGGTCTTTTCCACCAGATAATAATTTGACTCTTTGTGCCTTTTAGATTTATTACTTTCCCATTTTAAATTTTTGCCATTATTCATGATCTCCCTTCTGGGTGCTCTAGTGTGTATGAGATGCATGGTATTTTTTTGACAGAGCATATAAACCTCCTGAAAAAGCACAGTTACTCTAAAAAACAGGCCAAAACTAGGAAAACAAATAAAATCCTGTGTTACTAGTAAAGCAGAAAGATCCTATTATATTAGACCATAGGATGGGGTAGGTTTCCAAGCTTCTATTTCCCTCTGTGTTTTAGGGACTGGTGCAACCCCCAGAACACCTGACTCACACAATGGCACAGACAGAAACACACCTAGGAGAGCACAGGAAAACAGAGCTAAGACAAGTCAGTAGACAACAGTGCTAAGCCTGCTGGCATACTATGCCAGTAAATAAAAATAAATCAAAGACATTATACTTAATTTCATTGTCATTTATTAAAAAGCTAAGCAGAACAGCATGTTGTGGACACTCAGCAGTGTGAAGACCCTATGCAGTCCTGTACTTAGCAGCAATAACTAATCTGCCTAAGTAATTTCATTTATTGTCTGCTAAAAGATGGTCAACTTGTCACTAAACACTTCAAACTTACTTACTGAATATTATCGTGTTTAGCTCTCTCAAGTTTTTCAAGCCCAAAACAGGACAAGCACTTTAACTAAGCCTAGTGCTGCCCAACAGAGGGCAATGGTACACAATCCATATAATCCATATTATTTTCTCTCCCTGCCAAGGCCTTAATTTCAACAGAGAAGCTCTGGCAGAGTTAGAGAACTGTCTGGATACCAGAACCAGACAGTGCCATTATCAGCATGTCCACATATACACTGGAGCAGAAGAACTCAAATGCCATAAAACTTCACAGCTTGAGCTAAAGAAGATGCTAGGGAAGGTATTCCTACAACCCTATTGAATGCGGGCCACAGACATACAAGCTAATTATTCCTGACCTCAACCCCACGGGGGTGGACACACGTCATTATCCTGCTGCACAAATGGAAGAAAACATGACAATGAGAGAACATGTGCATTGCCCAGGGCTGCTGGGACAATGGCAACACTGGACCTCAACTCAGGCATTCCTGGCTCTTGCCTTCACCTACAATGCACTGACTATTTATAGAAGCAATGCATACTTCACAACCAGCACAGTCACATTCTTACAGCTCAGAAAACAAATAGCCAGGAAGCTCCAGATCCTTTGAAGAACCAATGTAGTAATTCACGAGACTGATCAAGGTATGGCCCCGTCTGCCAGACAAACTTCACCAAACTGGGAAAGAATGTGAGGCTTTGGAGTTATTTACTTATTGTAACCACAGCTGACTGAACAGAGATGAAACTCAAAGGGCAGTAGAAGGAGTAGTTTAAAAAATCAGAATAAAAGGGGAGTCTGCGTTTGCTTATCACAATGAAAGCACCTGTCTTCTTGCATATCACCACTCTAGTCTCACTTGAAGTCTATAATAAAGCAAACAAAACTCATCCAAATAAACAAAACCAGAAGTTTCTGTTAAATTGTGAGTTTCCTCACGAGCCCCTAATAAATCACTGGCAACGTCTTCAGTCTGACATCTGTTACAAAGGAGCACATGTTGGTTTTGTATCTGTCCCAACAGTAATGCAAAATAAACACTCAGCTGCTACCCAGGTGCTCAGCTGTGCCACTAAAGGGAAAAGAAGGGCACAGCCATATTCAAAGGTATCAGATGAAAGCATGCTTATAGCAGGAGTTTCTTCCACTAACCTGGGAAAAAGGTGACATACATGAAAAATTATGTCACTGTAGATGGTGTAAGTTTCTCTTGTGACTCCTTGAAAACTGCTTTAATATGAAGTTGCATGATTAAGTTAAAAATGAGTGAGCAAAACTTGACTGACTTGCCACTTCTTTCTCAACAAAGTGGAATTAACAATTAACCTCTGCTTCCAAACAGGTGGCATAACAATAAATGTAGATAAAATCAGCGTGCTGGCAAAGCATTTTTACAAACAAAAAGCTTAAAGGAAACAATCTGTTATAACCAATTAGCAATGAATAGAAAACAGCACACCCACTTCTAACAAATCTTCCTTAAAAGCACACCAGTAAGGAACAGTCTTAGGATAACTACCAAACATATAGTAAGTTTATATGATTGCAGCACTGTGGACATGATATAAAATACCAGCCATTTCCATACAAGATACTGAGGCACAGTATATGGGGGAAAGAGAAGGAAGTTGGCATAATTAAAAGAGATCATATGCACAGACAAAACTCATGCAGACTTGGGTGTTTCCAGCTTCCTTGGCATGCAGGCCCAAGTTATCATCCCCTACCAGAGAGGATGATGACAGCATTATGTAGCTGTTTATTTTAATTTAATTTCTAACAGTAAATACAACACAGGGGAAAAAGCAAAAACACTGGATCTGCCCTCCCTAATCCCCATCCAGGCCTCTGCTTTCCTATGGCTACAGATCATGGCTATTTGCCCTAAATCAAATAGCAAAGCACCAAGGGAAAATTTCCCTAGGGAAAAAACCTTCAGCCTTTGTATTTATGTGTATCCTGTCTATATTATACATACCTTTTTTTTCCTAGTGCAATTACTGAAGAATGGCTTCTGTCAAAGTTCAGATGAAAGGGAGGGAACCCCCTGAGTCCTGCACCAATGACTTTTATTCTTGCAGTGTATTTTTTGAGGGATGGAACTCTAAAAAGTACTTGAAGTTCCAGACCTTTGCTAACTATAGTTTGTTGTTTCCTTTAGTTCTGTTCACTGTCCTAAGCAAGAGAGGAATTTGGAAAAGTAAATGCTGGCAGCTCCTGTTTGATTTGACAGATAAGCCTTATCTGAATTAAGGGTTGGTACAGAAGGTGTTACCCCATTGGGCACAATGCCCATATCCAGGGGAGCTAAAGTAATGGAGAAATTACTCAGGGAAGTTGAACACACATGGACACCCTTAGAGTGTGAGGAGTTCTAATTCCACATCTGTAGAATATGAAGACTGAGAATGGAAAATACCTATGGCATGGCTGGGCTCTTGTAAAGCAGAATATATGAGATGGTAGGAGTTTTGGTTTGTTTTTGGAATGTCTCTAAACTAAGTGAATCTGTGAAGAAAGATTTAAAAGCAATAACATTGAGAGGAAATACACCAGGTTTCAGAAGTGATGTATTCCTTCTATTTTAAAATGTATCTTCTTGCAGAGATAGAAATATGGATCAAAATTTGGCCTTTGAATCATCATGTTGAAGAGTTATGTATTTGAGTTCGTATTTATTTGGATGCAGTAAATTACATTTTATAAAAAACAAATTTGAGGGGCAGACTAATGATGGTGTAATCCAGCGAGTATGACTTACAAGGCTGTTGCTCCTACTTGGTAAAGAATAGTATCCAATCTATTGTACACCTTCCAAATATACAGTAAAATACATACTTACTGTGGCAACATGCTCCTTGAGGGATCTCATCTGTATGATTCCAATAACAACTAAAGGAAAAAAATGGAAGAAATGCCAAGAATTAATCACAAACTGAGGAAATATCCCTAAAACAACTGCACAGTGGTACAGTAGATGTTCTCCACACAATGCAAACTACCACAATATTTTGCACTTCAGAGGGTCAGCCTGAAAGGTGTATTGGGGGGTATAATGTAGGAACACTTCTTCAGTTGTGATGTGTTACAGTTTTGAAGTTAATACTTGCTTAATCTAATGATACAGTATTCAATTTCACCTAATCAGGTTAGGCACCAACAAGCAGAGCCTTTTAAACGGGTTTGGGAACAATGTTCAAACTTTCCACAGGTAAAGTGGTGACAAATCTTGATGCTACTGCAACAAATAAATGGTACTTCTAATTCAGTACTTTTATGCTAACTCAGAAAAAGAACATCTGCTCAATCTGCAGGCTTTCTGCATTTCAACCATGAAGTATTCCAATTAACCTCAATGTTAATGGGATCACCAGGAAATACCCAGACACTGGAGAAGGCACAAAGCAGAACAACAGCATCCTCGGTACCATTTAGTGAAAATTCACTAAAGATGGTTGGTAATTAGCAATGACAAGACAGAAACTCTTAAGCTTCTTTGAAAATGAAAACATCAAACAGAAAAGTTCAGCCAGACCATAACTTCAGAAATGAGGTCTACATCTCATGTCTGATTGGGGTGAAAAAACCCACAAAATCAATAGACCCCCATATCTTCTCTGCTAATACTGAGTCTGACTATAGAAAAACACCTTGGGAAGAACCCTCACAAATGCCAAAGGCAGGCTTTAGACACGTCACCTTACTAATAAATAATCATTCTTCTACTTTAATAGTCTCTGAAATAATGACTGATAGTCTCTGAAAGCTTTTGAAACACATCCAGGTGTCCCTGCTTCACAAGCCTGGACGTTCACTGACACTCAATACCTGGAATGTTGGCAAATAC
The DNA here is from genome assembly GCA_013397135.1 of Pachyramphus minor. Lineage (NCBI taxonomy): Eukaryota > Metazoa > Chordata > Aves > Passeriformes > Tyrannidae > Pachyramphus > Pachyramphus minor. Next base: position 195,850 of record VYXB01003981.1, on the reverse strand, counting down.
TACATGGCTGCAAGAGGAACATCCCTTGCTCTGGTCACATGATTGTCAGCTGAAGATGACCAGAAAGTTTATTTAGACGTCTTCTTAATTTCTGCTACCTTCACTATGTAAGGATTTCATTTCTCAGCACAGAATTGAAGAGGTCAGAAGAAAAGCTTGATTCTTAAGTACTTAGTTGTCTGAATGAAATGGACCCATTTTGCCCTAAAACTTCTGGTCTTTTGTGTACTGTATATTCATTTTCAAAAATACAACATGTGTTCTTCCATAAGACCAATGCAAATTCATCTCTCTTCAGAGGCCAAAATAAGAAACTCATTTTCCATGTAAAACTAATCCTGAGTTCATGTCTTATGAATACTTCAAAAGAAAACTCAGTATGCCCTGAGGGTGAATTTTCCTCAGATCTCTCCACTGGAGAAAACTGATCTCCCGATAGAGGAATAGATCTGTTCCCTGAGGATCACCTGAAACCAGTCTTTAACGTGCTCTCTCAGTCTTCACATGTCCTGAATAAAGAGAAACAGACAGTTGCTGAAAAATGTTGGTCCAAGTTTGTGGTTTGGTAACCAGCAATCTCTGTGTCAAAAGTCCTTTCGCCCAGTAGCACATTGTGAAGTTCAAAAACAACCTGGCCTCTATATTTGCACTGTTGGATAAGGTAAGTCACTAAATTTATGTTCAAAACATGTAAATAAAAATTACTTACTTTTCAGAAGTGCTGCGACCTAGAAACAGTAAACAGCACAAATGCCAATCACGTCTTAAAATCAGCCCCCTGCTCTGCAGCCTGGACATGATGTGGATGTGTAATTTTAGATGTCTAGATTTTATATGCTTCCTAAAAACAGTCTCAATAAAGCTGATGACAAGCTAAAACAGGAATTAAGAGGCCTGCTGGTTTTTCCCAGTCGTATAGGTTCTTTCTGCTTTTCCAGCCCAAGTGTTCTCAGGTGCAGGTATGACCAAAGAGGCAGTGGGATTCACGGGTACATTTAGGGTTCAGCTGCTGGTCCCCCTGCAATGAGTGTACACGGTCTCCATGGACATTCAACCCAGCTGGGCATGTGCTACAGGGGAAATCTTATTTGGCAGGTGACACCACCACACAGCATTGCAATCCACTGAGTACACAGACAAATCCTGCCTTCAGCCTTCTGCAGCAGCAAAGCCCCATTAGCTGCCACTCCCTTCCCTGAACCAATCATGGACATATCCCTGTTGTCATTTAAATATGTTCCTGTGCGGGAAGGGCAGCACAGGGTAATTTATTTTCACAGAAAGAGACGAGCAGCTATAATGATTAATGGGAACATAATTTCCCATAACACTGGGATACTAAAAAGAGAAAGAAATGTGGGACAAGTTATGTAATGTGTACTAACTGAAATATGCTGCATGTCTCTAAAAGGAGACATGATCCTCTCTCTATGGAGTGAACAAGAGCTTTGCCACTGAGAGAAGCCTCAGTGTTTTAAATTACAACTCCAGTTCCCCCAATTTATTCTAATTTACAGTGGAATATTCTTGTGAGCAGCATCAGGGATAAGCTGAGGAAGAATTAAAAACCACTACACCCAACAGCAGAATATTCACTGCATGACATATTCCCACCTCACAAAGAACAGTATCATCCCTGTTGACACTCAGGCCTAAAACTTGGGGAGCCCGAGAACTGCCTGGCCCAGAATGACCATGGACAAAGCAAGGTTAACACAGCAGCCCTGCAGGGTCACCCAGACTGGGAGACATCAGCCTGAATCCCTTACAAATAGCAACTGTGCCCAGAGGAACAAGTGTCTTGGAAAGAAATCACTGTTACCTAGGATGACACTTCCCTTGGAACCGTGCTGAAGTTTCCAGGACAGACTCCCTTCAGTTCAAGGGATTATAAGGCATGCTCGCAATGTCTTTCCTCAGGGCAGCAGGAGTGTCACTGCATTTCTTGGGATAATAACTTCTTCTTCCCATTTTTCTTGTGAAACGGAATTAGGTGCCTGGTCATAGGCACTTATGGACATGCCTGCATCAAGAAACAGGTTGTTCAGCTCAGGTCTAATGGTCACCTCCCAGGCCAGAGGAGGCAGAACTGAACCCACAGCTTAACCTTCTGCATCTCACAGGTTAACTCTGACATCGCTGGCAGCAAGTAACAACAGTATAAAAAAATTTAGTCTACCAGCCATAAAATTAAATGTGGCACAGGTTGAAATTCTGCAAGTAAATCTGTTTGGGTTGTTGTTCATATAAAAAGTATTTTTTTTTGTTAGATATTTCCATTACAGAAGATATAACAAGCAACTTCCAGAATTCAAAAAGCCCACAAGTCCTACAGATCTAATGACAACACTGGTAAGGTGCCCAGCTGGCCCTTAACCAGTACAAGAGTAGAAAATATTTAGAAAATCTACTTAGAAAGGAAATTTGGAAAATATGTCAGCTATGAAAATCATTTAATTGAATTATTAAATTAAATGATTAAATTAAATTTATGGAATTAATTTTTCTCATTTTGTCCTACTGTTCTTGGACATGTTTTAAGGGAAAAGAATATCCGACGGAAAAAATAACAGAGACTTCCAGTAGCTGCTACATTAGTTATCATCAATTCTTCTGGTAAAACATCTGACAATATAAATCAGATTTATATTTTTAAGCTGTGTGCCTGTGATATGGCATACCAGGTGGTTGTGAAGCTGCAAGACTGTACCACGGCCTGGTTTCTGTATTTCTAGTGTTGGGAAGAATTCCGACAAGAATTAATCATAAAACAGATGGAAGAGACTTTTTTTATAAGGGGAAAAAAAAAGTTACTTTCCTCAAGGGGAAAATAAACAAATGTTTTTACTGTTAATGGTTATAATGAAGTGGATGCTGATACAGGGCCTTGCAAAAGAAGTAATTAGAAGTTATGTTAGATTATATTCTTCATGTAGACAAAAGAATCTGTCTGGAACATGAATAATCTAAAAGATCTTTGAATACAATTATAATTTATATAAAGTTTGTTGTTATAGAAGAGGGATAGTTCGCTTTTTTGGGAGAATTCAGCTGACTGAAAAAATATAAATAAAAAATACACTTGAATAAGTTTGCACCCCAGAAAGTTTATCAGTTGGGGGAAAGAATTGGAGCCCAAATGAAGCCTGAGAGTCTAAAGGAATATGGACATTTGTTTCCACTGAAGTACTACACAGAAGTCCCAGGCAAGATGCTGAACTGTACAGAGTACCAAACTAAGGAGCCAGAAACTGAAATACTGAAAACAGGCCTGGGTTATGTATTTGTTTTGGGGAAAAGCTTTAAACTAACAGAAACACATCAGCAATAAAAGTTACCCTTCTGCAGAGCACTTCTTAATACCTTTTAAAACAAGGGTATTTTCCTGCCAATTTTTCCCTATGAAAACACTTGGCCACCATTCCTTGTTGGTTTTGGGTTTTTTTATTGACTGTTTCCTGCCAGCACAGTTCCTGTGAGTGCACAGTGCAGTGTTCCCATTTAGCCACAACTCCACCTCAGCCTCTCTGCCTTTACACTCAGGTGACATTCTCAGCTTGGCAGATTTAGTTCATTTAAATAGGATTTAATTTAAAGATTTATTTCATTTAAAATTATTTCCACCTGAAAAGCTATACAAACCACACTCAATAAACACAGGCTTGATGTTGCTTAAGCCTGGATGTAAGAAAAAATAGTCCAGATACTTTTCTTTCTGTTCAAATTTGTTTATAGCTCTAGAAGCCTTTATTTTGTCCTCCAGTCCACTTTTCTGCTGAAGGGCTCTTGAATCTGTGTTTCAACTAGTCGAGCCTTGCTCTGGAGCTGTAACCCTCAGCAGTCACTCAACCAAGCACATCAAACTGAACAGGTGTTTATTGGTAGGATCAGCAGCTTACTTTTCTTTAGGCCACAAATTATTTCCCCCCCTGATTATTCTCAGCTTTGTTTACCGGTGTTTACCATTTTAAGGCTGTGTTTTTAAGTGGTGGAATTTTGCTCTCTTCTTCGTTTATTTTTAAGAGTTCACACTGTCCTGACTTAAAAACAAACAGATGAGCTGCAGACCGCATATAAAGGAACTTGCCCTGCTCATAACAAAAGCCCTGTTGCCTCCTCTGAGTTAGTTTCAAACCACCAAATTTATAGAAGTTAGATCAGCGAGATCCTTGCAGAATGACTTGTGCCAGCATCACAAGCCAAGCTTGCAGCTGCCTTACCAGAGACAAAAGAGTTCGATGGATATGAAGAAGGCAAATATTTTTTCTCTGAGTAGGGGCTGACAAAGTGCAGCAAGGCAGAGCCAGGCCAGCAATGCTGTTAAAATGTCAGGATTTAATCTCAAGTTTCAAAGTTGGGGTTTTTTTCCAATTCCAGCTCACGAGAATCTCAGTTTTCCAGCAGCTTCTTTCCAGAACATTGAAAAGATGTCTGAAGAGTGTGTCAGACAAAAATTATCATGTACTTTCCCTGCAATGCAGTTAAAATGACACATTATTTATAAAACGTTGTCCAGAAGATGGACATTCATTCTGAATGGTTGGATTTATCAATGCAAAGGTAAAAAAATAAGTAGGAATTAATCTGCTGATCTGATAGTATCAATAGAGCTCATAAAAACCAGATACGCGTTGAGGGTCTTCATCTTCAAATACTTTAAAAATGCTTTACTTTTATGAAATGCATTTGGTATTAAAATTTGCCCCTTCACCTTCAAAAACAAAAGCCCCAAGGTACTTTGCCAATTTGATGTTTGGCACTATTCAGCAACCAGAAGAAGTTCAACAACTTGGCAGAAGAGTCAATCTTTTCTTTGAACTCCCTTTTCTTTGGGAATGCTTCCTTTTAAAATCACAGTACCAGCAGCAAAAGCTACCAAAATAAAATTCTCAGGTATCCAAACCCATTAGAGAAGGCACATGAATAGATTCACTAGGTATGGAGAAAGAAGCTAGAGTTAAACGAAGGATCAAAAGGACTTATTTCCAAATAAACATCAACCTGGCAAAGACATGTGCATGCCATGCAATATTTAAGAGGAAAGGATGCTCTCTTTTTGAGTCTCTTATGCAGACATCCCCCATGTTTGTGACACTATGTCAAACTATAATGTTACAAGCAGGGAGAAGATTTGTATCCTTTTCATAAAAGAAAAAAAACCCAAATAATACGTCAAGTTCACAGTGCAGTGGACCACCGACAGACATGAATGAGTTTCTAACCAGAGACCATCAGAACATGCACATGATGAATTAAAGCTCCCTGGCCTGCCACGGGCTCTGATTGAGTCTCTGACAGCACAGGCCTGTGCTTGTGGCCTCAGCCCTTGGGATGAAATCAACTCTCAGCTTTGTGTTTTCTGAGAATGAGTATTTCCACTGGAAATAAAGCATCAAAGTGTCAGCAAACTTTTTTATAAGGGGACTCATCCCCTATCTGTTGTTCTCGTAGCCCAAATTACAACCATGCCCACACTCCTACAGCATCCCAGGCCTGCTGAGGCAATTGTCCCATTCTCAGGGAGGAGCAGGGGTGGCATTGTGCCTCCAGGGAGAAACGAAGCTCTGCTCCATCACCACCTCTGCACAGAAAATGTATTTCTAGCATGCCTGTCCTAAATTCAGACGGGTCCCACAGCACAGAAGAAGTGCTGCTGAAGAAATGCTCCTTGCTCCTTGTTCCTATTATTATGGATTATTTAACTGCAGCCAAATGCAGACCACGGTCTCCAATGAGTTGTACCCATCAAACCACGAATTTCAATGAGGTGAAGTATTATTTAACAACTACGATAATTAAGCCAGCCTGTCAGTCTGTGAACAAGAGCAACATTTACCTGTCATCCTCCTTTAGGTCTTTTTTATGTTACAAGCAAGGCAGTTAAAGCAGGAGGGCTTTTTTTGGTGGGTTTTGATTTTTGGGGGTTTTTTTTTCAATCTTCCTGTGTAAACTGTTGCTAGATCTGATGTGGCAAATGTAAATCCCACAAAATAAACCATCCCATTTGCTTTAAACAAACTTCAGGATAATGAAAATCCTAAAGCACCGAATGTCTTCCTATTGATCCCAGAAAAAAAAATTATATATATCTTTGGATCCTGAACAAAAAGACAATAGTAAAAATATTTTGAAAAGTCTATCAAACACATACACATTATGTCAATGTCTCAAAATATAACGATCTCTTGCCAGTCTATCCAATGTAGCTACAGAGAAATTACCAATCCAGCCGTTAATTGAAATGAAAATATTTAATTTTTCATCTGAAAACAATAATGATTTCTTTTCCCTATGCAAAACTTACAACTGGACATATTAAAAACACCTGGCTTTTTCCACACTTTTCATAGGCAGGGAAGTACATTCCAGATAAAGCTACAATTTTTTTTTTTTTAATTCAAACAAATTTGAATTCAGAAGGGAAAATGGGGAACCCTGTACTGCCTCTGACAGAATGCAGGACAGATTTCATGAAAATTTATGACAATAACAGGACTTAGTCTCATTAACTGAACAGTGACTTTGCTGTTGTGTAGTAACTACAAGCCCCTTTTTTACAAGTTGATGTATATAATCCCTGTGAACCTCTTGATTTCATTCATACTGTGATTAAGACAGTACACACATGTTAACTTAAATAGTCTGAATAGTTCATTGATTTAAATCCATGGCATAAAATTCAGCATATATGGCAGTCACGGTCTCAGGATGAAGTTCAGCACCTGCTTAAATTAAAAAGAAGACAGGAGAGAAGGGGAGGAGAGGAGGAAAGAGGCAAAGGACATAAAAAGAAAGAAAATGAGAGATAAATAGTTCAGTCTTTTTCCACTTGCCAGCTTGGGCATCCTTTCTGGTCAGTTATGCAATTCAAAGGAAGTAGCGTGGTGGGAAAGATCCCACAAGGTGCTGGAAAAGGCCAAACCAAAAGGAAAAGTCTTGGTTAAACAAAAATGGCCTAAAGGAAGGAGACAGGTAAATGTTGTCCTTGTTCAAAGCCTGACTTACTCATCCTGGTTTGCCACTAGTTAAATAATTGTTCTCATTGAAACACAAGATTTGATTTTGTGAGGATTCAGCAAAGACTGTGACCATGATTTTTGGTACTGTTGCCAGTGTCTGATCTAAGCACAAAAACTAGAAAAGAATTACCAATGAGTAACGGCAGCAGGTAAATTCTGATGGTGAGGATTAAAATGACCATTTCTTTGGGGCAGAGATGGTCAAGGATCTCAGAAATACATTTAGCAAAGCTAAGTCTGGGAACATAAAGCTTGAGGGAAAAATAACGCAATGTGTTGGTTGGACAGACACACTTTCAGAACATTGCATCAGGCACACACATTTTAACTGTCTCAGAGAGTTTCTTGCTTGAAAAGTTATGCACACTGTGTTGGTGTATTTTATTACTCTCCAGATGCCATTTGCAGTCAGAATTCCTTACTCCTGTCATATCAGGATAGAAGCAATTTTCTGATCAATCCTCCAAGCCAAATAAGACCATCATTTTCCACAGGAAAGAGGAACTTTCTAAAACAAACTCAAATCTGAACTGGAAATACAAAAACTTCACCTGGCTTTTACTGCCCATAATTCATCTTGCTGCATTCACACAGGAAGGTAAGGGGCGAATATGTTTCCTTCTGCCACTGTTTTGTTCTGTCCAAGGCTGGTCACTGTCATGAAATATCTGTGCTCTACATATCACACATTTCCTTGATAAACTGATACAACACTATCTTGGAACGCTGAATATTAGTAAGTTTCAAATTACTGCAGGGTTCTGTCCCTACTGCACAAAGAAAATGAAGGGATTTTGAGTAACAGTTTGCAAGTCCTGTGCTTGTTGAGCAATTACTCCCTAGCACATGTAACACTGAAAAAAATCTCATTTCTTTTTCAGAACAGACTCTGTAGATCAGCCATCTGCCACTGACTTCAGCCATGAGCTCCTACCGGAGCACGGTTTCATCTTTCACTAAAGGATTAGCCCATGCCATTCTCATCTGATATAGTCTTGCCCATCCATATACTTAAAGCCTTATTTTTAAATGTCTCTGCTTGTAACACAGCGACTTTTATTCTGAGAGGTGATGAGGAGATGAGGAGAACGATCTGTACAAGTATGAGGGGAGCATTCCACCAAATCTACCAATAAGCTCTGAAAGGGACATAAACTCTCTTTGTTGTGGGTGCAGTTGAATCTTTTCTGTTCTCTTCTTTTGCCAGGAAGATATGAGTGGCTGGAGTGTTTGATTCTAAATATAACTAGTTGATGTCAGCTGGATGCCAACCCCTTTGAAGAGGATCAGCCCCCAGTTTGTGTCAGTACTAGGTACCATGCAGACCCAAGCACAAGGGAACAAACCACCCAGGACCAGGCAGGTCATCCCCATGCATAACTAACTCCTGAAGCTTCAGCTAAACGCTTGAGATCGCTTTTTATCTGCACAACAAAACAGTAGGGTAAGTGTATTGTTTCCTGAAATATTTTGACATTGTCTGTCCTGCAAACTGTCATATAAAAGACATTTATGTAACCTCTTGACTCCGCAATTTAAAAGGTGTTTGGTTGGGTTTTTTCTTACTTAGTCAGAAATGCACCCTTTTTAAAGATGCCAGAGTAACTTCTTTAGTTCCTCAAATTCTTATCAGATTAAGAAATTTCAAAATGTAGCATTTCTAAAATAATAAACCTAGATGTAAATTAAAACTAGTCATGAGCTTACATCTTTTAACATAATATGTAGATGTGAGAAGGCCTAGACCACTGACACTGATTTTTGCTGGAGAATTTATGCAACTCCAAGTCCACTCCTTTGAATTTTCTGTCCATCAGAACATGTCCTAGCATCTGTTTGCAAGCAAGAGCTGGCAGTGCATTTTGCAGGGCAGCATTTCTCAGTCAGAAATACCTGACTTCCCCGCTCAGCCATTCTAAGACGGGCTGTTGGAAATGAAATTGGCCCAACTGTGCGCGCTGGCTCAACAATGTAAAAATGTGTTGTTTTTTTTCCAGCAAGGAAAAGTCGTATCAGCAAATCACAATGTTATCAGATTCTGCCCTGATCAAAGAGAGGAAAGAACAAGCATCAGCCATAATGGATGAAATACACAGAAATGGTATAGCACTGAACCCAGCTTCCTGCATATGCGATGTCCTCTAGCCCTCCCTAATACAGGTTTTTAATCATAGACTTTAACTCTCTTACAGCTTTGTCTCTGGGTGTTTTGCCATAAATAATCCTGTGGGAGTATCATGCTGCCTATGGTAACTAATCCTTTTGTAGTTGCCTCTTTTCATTTGAAAGCTATTTTCAGATGAACAACTGCTGTGGAGGAATGAAGTAATCTAACAGCTGATGTACATTCTGCTAGGATAGCCTTTCAGGACATTATTTGGGGTTAATAACATGACTTCATTCCATTTTAAAAGGCTATCATCTCAGAAATATACTGATCTGTATACTCTCTTTTTTTTTTTTTTTGCTCTGATTCATTCTGCTTTTTTTTACATGACTGATAAAAAAAATTTGAAACAACTGTTTACATCTCTGTTCCTTCCTCTCCAACTTTGTCTTTGTAACTAACACATTCTACTAGCACTTGACAAGTCTCTCTAATGCGCTGCCACCAATTAATCTCATGGGAAAGAAATTTTACTTCTCTGTTGTTGCACTGAGTAAAATGCAGGCACTTTTATGAGAAGGTTGCTTGATTCTTTTAAAAGAGGTTCTTGAAGTTCTGCTTCTAATGTGGCACTTTAAGAAGCAATTAACTCAGTTGGGAATGCAGATCTGCTTGGCTTTCATGAGGTATGTGCTGGATATCCTTTTGGAGATCCTTCCAATCCTCCTCATGAAGCCTTTTTTACCATCGACATAAAAGATCAATTTTTTTAAAAGTGATAAGCACCCCACAAGACTCACTGGAAAAACAGGAAGCTCTATTAATAGTTAGAATTTATGAAAGTTTTTATCCACTTGCATAGGATGAAACACTGAACGTTAAATTCCAGTTTTGAAACTCTTCCTGGTGGGCTTTAGCTCCAAAGGATTTGTGGGTGGTTTCTGCACTCACTCAATGACCATTTTAACTGCAATAAAAGTAGGATAAGAGACAGAAGGATTTTAGAAAAAGAGTTCCAGTGCCTGGTCCTACTCCTTCTGATATTTGCAGAGGGTTTTTTTCTGCAGTTTCTATTCCTAAGCAAATACCTCTTTGCTATTTCCATTCTCCACTGAACACGCACTCAAGTCTGAAAGCCAGTCTGCCCTTCCAGATTTCATTACAACTCCATTTTTGTTGGAATTGTAAACCCAAGCACTATATGTGCCTGAAATAGCCTGTAAGCTCTTCAGGGCAAAAGGAAAAAAAAAAAAAGGTCCTTCATATGTTTGTGTGGAACCAGGCATTTCACATGGTAAATGTTGCTACTATTCATAGCAATACTAATAAATGCACCATACAGGCCTTGACATCATTGGTCTTATTGGATAATCTGTGCTGATGCTTAGCATTTGCCTCACATAATCTTCCCTTTTATTATTTATGTATTATCAGATTTGCTGTCAAGATTCATACACGTAGTTACGACAGCTTATCCTGCAAGATATGCTGTGATATGTGGCCACTGAAGGCAATACTAACCCGTTTAGTGTGCATTCTATTTTTGCATCTCCTCTGGATGCCTGGGATATTTAAATTTAAAAAAAAAAAAAAAGTAAAAGTCCATGAAATGGGTGCAATAAAGGCTGAAATTTATAACTGTACAGGCTCAGTGAAGCCAGTTAGGAAACTGAAGAATAACCGAAGCTGTGGTCACACAAAGTATAAGATAGTTTTTTGGGAGCAAATCTGAACAAGTCTTGGAAAAATCAAGGAGATATCTGGCTTTTAAGTGGCTAAATTCAACTCTACTAATTTCTGACATTTTGTTTTGATCTGAATTGTTAATTCAAAAAGCTTAACCTGAGATCTGCAAGGTGAACTGCTGTCTCTCTGGGGTTTGCCTCCCTATTCTTAATGACATCCCTGCACCTGGGAATTATGTAAAAATCAAATGTACAGTTTCAGCCAGTCTCACAGCCCTGTGAAATTCTTCACTGTTAACACAGGCAAACACAACAGAAGATTTAAATTTACAAGCCTTGGAATGTGTTGGAATGACACATAGTAAATTTACCTACTGCATTTTAATTTCAGTCCCTTTTCATTACCATGCTTTCAGGTAAACAGTGAATCTCCAATTCCTCGTTACAAAGATATTTGTAACAGAAACAGCTGTTGATAAACTGCAAAATCAGCCAGTTTTTACTAGTGTTGAGATTACCAGTCTCTGGACAAGGCTGGTGATGACTGGAAGTGCACATCTGCTGGACTGTGGGACATGACTTTGCCTTTTAGAGAAGTTTGGCAAGTCACAAAATAGGAATAGACATCAACTGTAAACCTTCTTATGGTCTCAAAGAGAGACTGCAGCAGTAACTCAGTGTGTGGATACAGCCACCTCCCCAAACCCTTGGCTGCTCATTGGCAGACTTGGACGAATCACAGCATTTCCAAGGTTACTTAGTAGGGGTAAATATGAATGTAAATCCATATGTTTAAGGATGCCCTTGGAGTTCATCACTTGAACCTCATGTTCAGTTCAATGCATTCCTCAGTAGCAACATGAATCTTTCCTCATATAGTTAAAAAGTCTTATTTCCGACACTACAACAAACACACTAATATTCATTATTAAAATTTATGGTCAAGATTAAGGTATTTAGAAGACTGTAAATGGAAGGATTAAAGGAGTATTAGGTAGTGAATACAGGAGGAACTATATAAATAATACTTAAATATAGTCTGCTATGATTTTAAGCACAAGACAGGAAGGACTTGGCAGGAACAAATTAAAGAAATTAAGCTAACAGGTTAAGATTTGGATTAAACTATTAACTAAACTTTTAATATTATTTTACAATATCCATTTATGACATTCTCTTTCTATCATCCTCTAAATGTCCTCCTTTTCTCATTCTTCATCACCCTTTCTGCACTGACACTGAAACAATCCCTAGACACATCATAAAAGTAGACAGATGATTAGATTTTAGTTGGCAAGGAATTCAAATGAACTTCACACTTGCAATTTTGGGATGCTGCCTGGATACACAATGGTACACAACTGTGGCTTACAAAGTAGCTTGGAGCCCTCAGTTAACACTAACAAGAACAGCATGTATGTAAGGGAACAGCAAGGCCCAGAATAGATAACACCCAGTGTGTCCCAGCAGAATCCTGAGTGGCTGGGACAGAGATCTGCAATCATTGGCACCCCAGGCTCTGGGGGTGTACACACCACCCATTCTGTGTACAAATGAGAAACGTTGCTGAGTTGTGGGGCAAATTTCTTGCTCCTTACTCAGATAAAACCATCCAACAGTCCACCCTGAGAAACGCTAATATCAAAATATGACGAGGTCTAAATTTCAGGCCACGGGCCAGACACCAGTGTGGTTATCTCCACCTCAGAACCAAACCCCCACCACTATCTGTCACTGATAGGGCTGAACTGGGCAAGCTGAGCCATTTGCTTCCATGTTAAGAACTCTCTGTTTTGTAGCTGCCTCTTAAATAACAGGAGGTTGTCAGGATTCCTCACGTACACAATTTTTAAAGCAGAAGTGCAGGATCCAGCTCCCAATCCAGTTAACTTGCTCTTGTTCCAGTTAAATCCATTGCAAACATTCAGTTGAAACCGGTATGAACAGAAATGGATCCACAATGATGCGCTCCAGGGCCCACCAGCTTGTTTGATTTACTCCATGGAAAACTCTTGTCTGTACAGCTTTGGCTAAATATTTAGTATACCTGTCTCAATTAAATTTGCCTAAATGTCAGCACATCATATTGTTTTTCCAATATAAAGTCACTAGGAGACACACGCCAGGTTGAGCATGCCATTTACTCAAATTGAAAGCCTTCGTTTTGCAATATTAACTTTGGCATTAGGTACCTTTTGCAGTTAATTATTTTGTAATGTTAATTTTAAACTGGGCTTCCCATGTGTTTACTCTGAAAGCAAGATACAGTGCCTTACATATAATTTGTTTTCATTTCATTTTAATGCATTAAAATACACATTCAAAGTCAGAATTTTAAATCCTGTATACCATAAGAATGTGTGAAGGATAGAATGCCTTATTAGTAAAAAAATTATGTAACCTTGAATAAGTGGATAGAAGAAACATATTAGACACACTGCATCTTCCTCCTTTTCTTCCTGAAGGTTATGAACCGAGAACAATTTCAACTAATTAAACGATAAGTATTAAAGCAAGTGGAAATGGGAATTATTTTCTTAGAAATCCTGCTTTCACTACGTGATCCAATTAGTGTTATATTTGTTAAATTCTACAACATCCTGAGCAGAAATAAATAATCAGAAAATAGTTTCTTCAGTATTTAAGTTCAGTTAAGCTCAGTATTCTAAGGTTTCGGTTTTATCTATAGGTTGAGGACATTTAGTAAGCATTCAGTCACTAAGCAATAACTTTGCTCAGTGCCACCACCATCCCAGTTTCCAGAACACTACCATGAAGACGACCAGTAGGAATTGTGACATTAAGAGTTCTTTGTTCGCAGTCCCCATTCATCACCCCTTCCCCTGCTTAGGCATTTTCATTTTCAAATTCCCCAGCATGTGACTAAAGACAAAGCAGGAATTTTTCCCAAGTAGTGAATAAAGTAATACTGTCCAGCAATTCAGTTTCCTCTTAGAGAGAATTAAAATACTTTAAATTAATCAGTTCCTAGAAGCATATTGTAATTCTTCGTTAGGGCTCTCATTTTCCACACCTTGAGCTTTATTTTGAGTTAGTTTAAAAATAATTTAAAAATGTTTTAGAGACTTTCTTAATGTAAACTTTTCTTAAAAGGACAAAACATGCCCTGGATTACAAAAGCAAGCAGAATAAAAAAGAATAATTGCAAACACGATGTTTATAAGAAACTAGCAGGTATGTTTACCAGGGGTTCTCTCTCATCTGTCCAGTGCAGGACACAGAAAGTTTACCTGAAGGTTTGATGTGGGAACTCTGGGGTCAGATGGGGCTTTGCTCCCCGTTTGTGCAGGAGGCAGTTTTCACCAGGCTGCTGTTAATATGGTGTGTAGGACACTACAGATGTGACCCTGGTAACAGCTGAATGCTATTCAACCAAAGGAAATTTGGAGCTTGAGGCTCGTGATGTTCAATACTGTCCTCCATAATTTTAGAAGAAGGATTAATGTCACTAACTCCCTTTGAAGCTGTGCTATGTGTTAGCTAAGTATGCACTAACCTGTTGCTGGATTTCAGGGGCAGGGAATAGAATATCAGGAATTGAAGGCAAACAGAGGTTTGTATTTACCCATTGTGTTGCAGCCTCACCCACCTTAAACCTTGGGAAAAAGGTCAGCACGCCCAGAGACATCATGGTAGAGGAACTCTCAACACTCAGCAACAGAGGGGCCAGACTCTTCAAGAGACGCCAGCGGAGATCTGACAAATACACATATGAAAATTATCATTACGTAGCAAACAAGCCAAGAAATGTGAGTATTTTGTACTGACTTATTAATGAAACACAGCCAGGCTGGCTTGGGTTCCCTTGGTGCTTGTGATACAAACATTGTGCATGATCTATTTGTAGTTTCAGGAAGAATAGAAGCAAAATCCTGTACTAGAATAAAGCTATTTGTATTTTATTGAGATCCTACAGACTACTAAAAAAACCCCCAAAACTTTACATTTCTTTTTATATGGTACAGGTATTTCAAGATATTTCTCTGATCGCTCACTCAACAGAAGTTAAATTACACCCGGATAAAGTGGGATCAAGCTTGAGCTTTGATAAATCTGCCTTTTTAAAACAAATCTGGACAAGAGAAATCTCATATTAAAAAATCTGAATAACTCAATTAAACACCCAAGGCTGTTATTAAACAGTATTATTTAGAAACCCATCTGAATACTGTCCCCCCAATTTCTGCCTCTATTGAGTATTAGAAGCTACACAGATAAATTCTGAGCACATCATCAATCTTGCCAGAATTCTTTGTGCACTTCCATGATTTTGCTGCAGTCTGACAGATCCATTTCCCTCTAGTCCACTTTGTCCCACAAAAACACAGAGTAGACATGGTGCACACCAAGTATGACATTTCAATACATGAAAAAATGACGCCTCTGGCTCCTGTTCCCTTCCCTTAAGTGTCTATTTAGCCACCACTGGTGGTATCTTCACCATATTTATGATTCTGCCTGCCAAAGTTAATCTTTATAACATACTTCAGGATGACTGGAAAAGATTCTGCCTTGATCCTTTTCGTTGTTGATGTTTCAAGTTTAAACAAGCATTATTTGTTTGCTTCCCTACTTCAAGAAACTCTTACTCTAAAAACCCAGTCTATATTTAAATTGCTTTTAGCCTATGTGTCATAGCTAAAATAAGATACTGACTTCTTATGAGGCTCTAATTCTATATTTAAGCAACAATGATTAAGCTTTTGGATGTTTCCTTAGAACCGATAACTCGATAGGAGGGTGGAAAATAACAGCGTATCATGGACCTCCAGAAAGGGACCTGCACTGAAATTGTTATTTCTATTACAAATAAAGGAAAAGACAATCCCAAACAAAAGCAGTTCAACAAATGCAGTGAGTGTTCGACTGGTATGGGAAGAGACGCTTTGAAGAATCAGTGCTTTGAAACTCAAAGGGCTCAAACTTGCCAGATTTCTGGAACCTTTGGGGTAGCAAGAGGGGCACAGAAAATTTGAATGTCAAATTAAAAGACACAGGGGACACATTTTATGGGCCTCCCTGTCAAAACGACCAGAGCGACTCTTTGTTGTGAGCCACCCAGCCCATATGCCTGGGAGATTCTATGGTTTCTGGTGTAAGCATCAGATGGGCCAGTTGTAATTGAGAAATCCTGTTGACCTAGCCTGGTGTGCCTTAGGATTGTATACCCTGGGAATCAGGTCTGGGCTGTGCACTGGAGTATCATTCCAACCCCACCAGAGAATCCCAGTTTGTTTTGCCTGGAAGTGATACTTCTTTCCCTTTGAGTGCAGCGTGGGGAGCCCATCCCGAGTGTGAGAATGGACGGCCTGAGCGTGGATGGAATTCCCCAGCACGCCCCAATGACACCTCCCAATACACCCGACCCCCGGAGCCCACCGCACCCTGACAACATTGCCCCAGGTAACCCAGGAGCTCACAGACACTGCACATTTTAGAAACAGTTTAGAAACTCCTCAACAGTCTCTCAGAGAAAGGTAAAGTGGTGCTCTTAGTTGCCTCTGCTCATTTGTAAAAGATCTGACATACCCTTTGTACTAGTTCTCCCTAAACTGAAAACATACCTTAATATCAAGAGAGACTGCTCTTATATTTATTGGCCCTATAAACATTGAGACAGAGATCCTCAGGTTTAAAACCACATTAATATACTGAGTTTCCTTTGCCTAACCTTTGTTTCTAACACACAACAGTCTGAAAGTTAGCCACTGTAGTTTAATTATCCATCAATGTAAATCTGAAGCCACTAAGTTTTGCTAGAACCCTTTAGAGAGAAGCAACTTTAAAAGGGATTTGCCTCTGGCTGCATAAACTGTTCTTTTTTAAATCCCTAACTGTGGAGGTACTGTTGGCTTTATTTAAAGCAGTGAGCTACAAGAAGGCCTTATTTTATATTCTTTAAAGAGTAGAGAAGGCTAATTTGTTTTAATTAATTTATTCAGTGATATAGCCCTTCTTCCTGTTTATGAATTATCCATGAGCAGCCCGTGGTTTTTACAAATTCATTCTTTGTTCAGAATTACTCAATGCATGTTTTGTGCAGACCTTTTCCAGTCCATGCAAACTGGGTCAGTGCTGCTCTGCCAGTGACCGCTGAGGCTCTGTGCATCCATTGGGCAAATACAATGCAAACAGAGATCATTTCCATTGCTTAGACATGATACAAATCTTCAGGCCTTTCTTTAGGCAAAAGGAGAAGTTACTAAACCACAGGGGGTTTTAAGCTTATAGAAGGAAATAAAGGTACTTTAAAGACTTCAATGCAGTGGGAAGGTAAAAGGGTAGAATAAATCTCCCTTGTGTTTCAAATAAATACTGTACCTCACATAATTGGTCAGTCACTTGCTGGTTTTAACTCTTCAAACTGTACATTAAGCTCTGTCTTCCCCCACAACTTATTCCTGCCCTATTGTACTTGGCCTTAGAAGAAATCACACCAAATCTGTGATTTTTTTTTTTATTTAGTAAAATTCTGGCCAAAGCCTGATCCTCAGACGATTATGCAGAGGGAACAACTGATTGTTCACTGTTTCAGATGATGAAAAGGACCAGAGAACCAAGTAGGCAGGATATTTTAAATCAAAGAGGAAAATTCCACTAATAATGACTGTCACCCAAAGACTGTAGAATTATCTTAGTTTCAATCAAAAGGCTGTTTTTAAAATCTTTTTGTTAATTCAGCTCAAGGACTGTGTAGCTACAATCTGTTTTCAAACAAATGCTTAGAACAGAAACAAAGTTATCTAAAACTCATATAAAATTAGCCTCAAAAGAGGCTGGAATATTTCGGAGCAGTTACCTTAAAGGCTACAAATTTCCCCTGCCATCTTTCTGTTTCTGTGTAGCTTCAGCCAAGTGATTTGACCCAACTGTTCATTTTACCTGAGAAACAATGATGTGTTAGTTCCTGGATGGTGGTAAGGAAGCAGAAAACACCAACTATCATTATAATGGTTTTACCTTGATCACATTGCAGGATATTCTGGACCACTGAAAGAAATTCCTCCTGAAAAGTTCAACACTACTGCTGTGCCCAAGTATTATCAGTCTCCCTGGATAGAAGCCATTAGGGATGATCCCGAGCTGCTGGAAGCTTTATATCCTAAACTTTTTACACCAGAAGCAAAGCCAGAACTGCCTGACTACAGGAGCTTTAACAGGTAATTCTGAGTGCACACTGAATTTAACAGGGCAGAGAAAAATTACTATGAAATAAAATGTTTCCACCAGTTGTAAAGAAAAACCCCCACCTGTGTTGGCAAGTGTATGCATGCACATGAACACACACAGAGATTACAAGTGGCAAACAAAGGCATCAAGGAGGATGCTTTTTTGAGGAAACTATCTCCGAAGTATGGGACCAAAACGAAATTGTAGAAGTAAGACTGTATGATAAATTGTTAAAAATACTGAAAGAAAGTATCAGAATCAGTGCACTCACCAGCTGGGAAATACAGGCTTCAAACTCCTTTCAGTGTTTCTGTTGTTGAGTTCAGTAGGTACAAGGCTAGAAATGCTATCAGAGAAACAAACTCTCAGTCAAAACTTTGTATCGAAGCTGTATAATGCAAATCACTCTTTTTTTTTTTTTTTAATTTTTAATACAACTCGTGTAGCTTTTTTAAGGCAATGATAGTACAATGAACTTTAACCTGCAACCAATCCCTCACACCAAACAGTTTGCAGATGACACATTTTATTGCATTTAACAGTTTTTGTGTCTCTGATAACCTTCAGTGACAAATTACCAGATAAAACACTGCTTTACTTACTAGCAACTAGTCTATTAAGGCTTTCAGTAGGACTTCTAGATATATGGACAACATTGGGATTTTAAAGTTTTAAAACAAAATCTTATTTATGTCGTTTATTTTCTTTCATTCCATTGACACTATTTGTGGTAACTGAAGTTATGGACAAATTTTCTCTAAACAACCCCTGCTGAGTCCCAGACAGCTGAGCCAAACCAAAACCCGTCCTCAAAACTCCAGACAGCAATCTATTGAAAAGGAAAATGGCTCGTGGCAATACTAACTCAGAGAAAAGCCCCACAAACATCACTTGTGTTCCTGATGTTGATGTGAGTCTCAACTACGAGTGCAAGGACTAAAACATTACACAATTCAACATCAAAACTGGCACTGCAGACACTGCACTAATTGTGGTTTCCTAACAGCAACACACACTGCCACGCTGATAATTAAGTCTGTGTGGCACACTCCTCTCAGCACACAAAGTAGCGAGCACCAGTCACTGAGATGTGCCCCAGCTGCTAACACTGGAACACTAACAGCACAGTTCATGTGCTAGAGTTATTGTAATTGAAACAAAACTTAAACAAAACAACAAACAGCCCAAGAAAAAACGCCAAAGACACATATACACGGAGACAGAGGCAATTCTCCCTCTCACAAGAGAGATGCTAGTCATTACTGGGAAGGACAGGATCCTACAGGGCACAGAGGCTCCCTTAACAGGGATACGTGTCTTGAGATGGTGTCTGATGGCTTCTTTGTGGATTTTTAGCTGTCTTTGTGGTGCCATGTTCTGTTAGTTGTCCTCTTTACAACACTGCTTGGATTTTTTTCTATGGGGATTTTTCTCTATGTGTGACATGGCAGAACTGTGGCTCACCAGAGTCTGAATTTCTTGAACATATGTGCAATCCTATAAGGGAAAGGTCAATATTATCCCTTGTAACTGCCATAAAAACCTTGCACATAAATCCAAATTCAAGCTGTGAAACTGGTAAATACAGAACACAAACATAATCCACCACAACTCTCCTTCTCTTGGAAAAAAAAAATTGACATCCAGAAGAAAATAAAAAGATGCCTGGCAGACCTCAAAAGCTGTTACATAGAACATGTTCAGATTTATGTTGTCTAGCAAGAAGGAGTAGATCCAAAAGGAAACTGAGAATTTGCAAAATTGAAATTCAAGATACTTGCCTCTTGGAGAGGATTTTACAGCCATGATTCAGGGTCTACACTCCTAAAAATGTACAGGAGAGTTTTTGATTGTGGGATTCAAAACAGAGCACACTGGATGCCTAGCAAACCAACAGAAATGGACTTCTCTGTCTAGATCCTCAGACATTCTGTGCATCTAGGTCACAGCATCCTTGACTCCTTTAATTGCAGTCTTGGAGAGAAAGCCAAGGATACTGTATTAAGCAATTACAGTGTGATATAACAGCACCGCTGTGTTATCAAGTGAGGGGATCTCTCAAGGCTTTCTATCCTGTTTCATCACCCAGTGAAGTGCCCTTATGTTTGTTGTGCAAAGCACAGTCATCGTTAGTCAGGAGGGGGTGTGGTTAACAGTTAGTGTGAGGCACAGGATTCCCAAGGGAAACGGGCCTGAGATCCCTCCCGTTCATTCCGTGGCGCCTGCTGAAGTGGCACTGGGATTTTACAGGCCATTTCAGGTGCCTTTCAGCTTTCCTCCTCACACGACAAACTGGAAAAGCAACACAACTTTAGCAGCGAGGGAGGTCTGATGTGTTGGAACAGATGCACATATGCACGGATTAAAAGCACAGAGATTAATTCCTAGTAGGATTGAAGAAGTATTTACTAGTGAAAAGAGTTCTTGTCTCTTCCCAGTGTGGAAGCACCTAGTAAACTTCTATGGGAAAGCAGCATGAATCTACATTTGTTGAGGAGTTCATAAAATGAGCTAAATTAGTACCTTTATTCCTTCTGCTTTCTTGGAGTTGGATAAAATGTCAGAGGTAGGATTATGAGTAGCACACAGAGCACTACATCTTACTCACATAGGACAATCAAGTCTGACTCGTTCTGCCTCTCCTACCAGATAAATTCTTGCTCAGCTTTCTCAATTCCCAGAGACGGCTCCTTCAAAAACACTGCAGGAATCCAGCCCATCTGGACTGGGTTCTGTTTTTCTTGATTCACAGATTCTGAACTCCATTATAAAAACGCCAGGATCCAGAGTCTCACAGGAATTTTGGGTGCTAACTTGGAGTGGTGTGAGATTAGTGGAAGCTGTGTACTTAGCCACATCCTTAGCACCTACAAACCTCTGTGAAATCAGCATTAGCTCTTGCACTAAGCTCCCAGGAGGCCCTGAGCATTTTGCAGGGTCAGCCAAGTTGCTCCCATGTCTCCTTCTTGCACAGAATTAACAATAAACAGCATGTTCTATGTTGCCATTTTAAAACATGAAACTCACATTTTTGTAATTTTGTAATTGAAGACACTAATATAATTAGATTAGTTAAAGCATTTCATCAAGCTTTCCCAAATAATCAACTACGAGTAGGCTCCTGTGTTGAGAAAATAAAATGTTCAGTAAGAAAGACCAAAGAAGGAAAAAAAGAAGTCCTGCTAAAACAACAGCTAAAAATAAACATGATTGTGCCTGCTATTGTTAAATCCTGCACCTACTTTTTAGGAATACGCAAAGTGAATATTAAACAATCTGGTACACTTCCTAGTGCTATTTCCTATGGCTCTGAACCAGAATTTCCGCCCTTATTATGAGCAATGACTCCTGGAATTTTTTAGCCATGAGATCTAGGCTTCTGTACGATGAATCAGAGCTCAAGTGGTACAGTTGATGAGCACACAACAGAGGTCATTGCAACACCATGTTGTCAGACAAGTTATTGCTCACAAAAATACACCTACTGCTGCTGTAAAGGAAAATTAACATCCATTAGCCAATTACTGTAGTCTCCTCTCTGTCAATCACCATGTGCCTCTGCCTATAATGCAGGAATGCACAGTTCTCTGAGGCCAGACTTTGGACAGGAACTACATGCAGGTATTTTGCCACAGAAGAGATCTGAATTTCCATAGAACGCTCTCCTGTTTCTGTTGCTTACAGAAACACACTGTATTTAAAACCCAAAAGTACTACAAGGAGGATGTTTCCAACTATAGAATTGTCTTGCATTTTATACAGCTATTATTATTTTGTTTATTTTGATTATCCCTTTAATACCCCTATCAATGAGAATTAAATATCACAACAATAGAATGTGTATGGTAATTAGGGCAGCAATTAAAACAATCTTTATTATCCAGTAAGATGCATATCACTACATTCACTCTGTGCCAATTACCAAGCAATTATTTTAATCAGTATCATACGGTATCCATTTGACATTGTGACCTAGGAGACAGTTTCACAAGAAAAGCTTGATACCACAGGCCCTTTGTACAAACCATTCCCTTTGACCTAAAGAGAATTTAATGCCTGGGCTGGCTGCCTCTGCTGCAACATCTTGTCTTATCCTCACTTGAGAAACATTTTTAGAGCTTACTCCAAAGCAGAGTTCTTGTCTCAGTGAGTGTGCATGCCCAGAACTTTCCTGGTTTTTTATATCTCACAGGATTGATGCTTTGGAGTTAACACCAGCCCCTTCAACAAATGCTGCTCCTACCAAAATTCAGTGAATTATCCATGTAATGACAGAGCAGTGGCATTTCCTTTGTGTCACAGACTCATTTCTATGAACTAATCTATCATTTTTTCGTGTGTCCTAGTCAGATCTTCAAATGATCTCTTCGTTTCTCTTGGTATTAATTTCTCTGGGCTTCTGCTATAATACCTGGAGCCATTGGAAATATATTCCAGCAGATCTGTTGTTTTGTACCACACACAACATCCACCAAGGCTGGTGAAGATCTGTTTCAACTAAAATTCACTTTCCCATGCCACTGCATATCTGGCTTTGCAGAAATCAGGTGTGGCTTAAAAATCTGACACTCTGAACTGGCCAGAATATATCCCAGCAAAGTCATGCAGCTGATCAAAATGCAGGGCACATATGTTTGCTTATACAAAGGAGGCTGGAAAAAGTGACAGAAAAACTTAAGTGGTTTTTTTTTTTTTCAGCCTAAGACCTGCATATATAGAATAATCATAGGAGGTTTTCGGAAATACTGTTCTAAAAGATTTGGAAATGCTTGTAACAGTCAGCTCCAGCTTAGTATTCCTTATCTTTCAGTTTTTCAGGCTTATTGCCTGAGGGAAAATTCGCATTTAAATAACACGAAAAATGCTGGCCAAACAGTGTTTCAGGGCTTAGTTACATAAACACTTTCTTCAGAAACAAAGCTGGTGTATCAAGTCCTCACCCATTCCCCTCCTTTCCAGAGCCTGTTGTCTTTGGCTGTTCCTTTCTGCTTCCCATTACACTCCACTGCCTCCTCACTTGTATTGCTACAGTTGTTTCAGCACAATGAGATGAACCAGACTGCAGAAATAATTTGGATTTTGAAATGCTGCTTTGTTCTGAAGGGTCTTTGTTTAACCCAGATCCCATAAGTGACCCAAGTTTATAGCACAGCCCACGTACATTCGAACTGGTACAACAATATGGTTCTGAAATACAGTGCAGTGGGAGGAACAGGCAACTGAGGAGAGGAGAAAATGGGGTGAGAACTTCCTGAACTAATTACTTGCTGGAGAGAATGTGTCAAGCTACGTTTTCAGACTTATCAACTTATCACCAGTAAAATAAGTTTAGTAACTGTGACTCACCAATGACAAGGTTTTCTTGCCACATCTTTTTCTCTCGGCTCTTCCACCCATGTGAATTTTAAAGAGGGCTGAAGGTTTTATCTAAGGGAAAATAAATCAGAACTTAAAGAGAATTCCCCAGAAAGACAATCAGAATGCTTTTCCCACAAGCCTGAAAATCTAAACAAGAAATTGGACCAAATCTGTACCATTACAATAGTTTCTGTTCTTTTCAGCTCCTGGGAGGAAAAGAAAACAGGTATTTTTAAAATCACATTTTACTTTTATTTCTCTAAAATCTACAGAGTTGCCACTCCCTTTGGTGGTTTTGAGAGAGCATCAAAGCTGGTTAAATTCAAGGTACCAGATTATAACCTGCTGATGCTAAACGACCCCAGATTCATGATCCTTGCAAACCCTCTCGCTGCCAGAAGATCCTTCAACAGGACTCCTAAAGGATGGACATCCGAGAACATCCCTGTTGTGTTCATCCAGCCCGCGGAGTCCAACCCCGTTCCAGAAACAGAGGACCTGTGACAGAGCCTGCATTCTACACCCTGCAAAATGCTGGAAGCTGCACATCCATGTATTTTTGGTCCAAATATTACTGAAGGCTACTGACAAAAGTTTTCCCTGGCAGCTGGAGTATAAGCAATAATGTTTGATGCAGTGTCTCTTTTTTGGCACCAAGTTCCAGCTGTAAACACGACATAAATAAAGTCATTTGGAAAATATGACAGCCATGTTTTCTATTTATGTTTACATGTTCCTCTTTTACTTCCTAAAATCTTTGCTTGTAATTTAAGAACAAGAGCACTAAGAAAAAAAAAAGTGGCACTACTGTCAGGGGACTTGCATTGATAGGTCTGGCAATTTTGGTAAAACAACCAAGCAATGCTACAACTCTGCCCTCAATGCAGCCCAAGTCCCACCTGCTCGAGATGAGTTCAGCCTTATTTCCCACCCCTGCTTTGGGCCAAAGTTAAGAACTGTGTCTTTAGTTCAGTGACAGCAAATCCAGGCCATTTTCCTCCTTTTTTATCTTACTCAGCTTTTATGATGGCCATCAATACCTGTGTCAGCTGGATTTGTTTACAGAATATGCAGTAAATGTGGCAACGACAAGGATCACGTAGTGCTGTGAAAAAGTACAGAGGTATTTCCTGGATGTCTTCAACATTTGTATTAATCACCGAAAAGCCCAGCAATGACTGGTTCTGTCAAACATACCAAAACAGTATCACCACAAATGCTTTTATTGCTAGAGAGAAATTTCATTTTCTCCTACAGCCACAGTGTATGCTGGGACTTAAAAGCATGAGGGATTTCTTGCTCTTGATACACTGGCAAGTTGTGATGTTTTTCAAAAGTGATTTTGAGGGAGGTAGCTGGCAAAGGAAATTCTGCTATCTATTTTCTTTAATTTACTTTGTCACACAAAGTGCACAAACAAATGTACAGGTCCTGACCAAATCTGTGAAATTCCAGGAAAAAAATAAATCAATCTCATTGGCCGAGAATGCTTTCCTAGTGAGGGATTAGTTTGGGGACCTTAACTGCGCTCGCTGTACAACATTTACACGGACAATGACAAAATATGAATTCTTCGAGGCTAAAATAAAAACTAGTGAGGAGCAATACAAACTTTAATTTCCTATTCATCCCAGGATCAGTGGCTAAACTCCTGACCCGTGCCTGGGAAGTGTTTGGGAGAGCACAGTTGGCAGAAGGAGGGCTGTGCAATGTGCTAAGCATTCAGCAGCACATATCCAAATGCCAGCGTCCAGGAATGTTCCCTGGCTGCAGCAGCCTAGATGTTCCCTCATTGTGTCAAGTCCCACTGCAATAAACAAATCTCTGTGCCAAAACCCAACTCCTTTGCCACCAAGGAAGGGCCCTTGGTCAGGCTGGGAATTTTCAGAGATTCTCTATTCACTTCAGTGGGGTTTAGCACCTTCATTTCTTTTGTCAGGTATTTTTATATAGCACTTGAAATGTATCCTACAGTTAGAGGAAAGCCCATGAAACTTCAGAGATCAATATTTGTATTAATTTTTGTAGACAGATGGCTCTCAAGTGAGAGAATAAAGGTTTCTTTAGTTACAGGTCTGGAAAGGTCAACAAATACATATTTCTAAATTTTCAGTGGAGCTTCTAAAGGCTTCTTGTAGCTGTAACAAATCGAGCTACAAGGAGAGATGAAATGGAAAAACACAGAAACAGAAACAATCACAAGTAGATAAGTAGTTCAGAAAATGTGCTTATAACTTCACATACATTTTATCACAAGACACTCATATTTGCTTCCAAAAGAGAAAGGCACTGAAGGCTAGGATGAAAAGGCATAAATATAGTGAGAATAAATATACAGTTAAAAAATATCTAGAAGTCTTTTGTTGCCAAAAGGGTTTTTTGCCCCACTTTTATTTACATTAAGGTAATTGCAGCAGTAGAAAGGGAACTCAAAAATCCATTTAAGTGTTTTCACTAAAAATGTGGTGAATTGAGGAAATAGATCTGCTGTTTCCCAGTCTATATAAAATACCCCATGATCACAGTATGCCAAAAAGAAATAAGAGATGTATAATTCTCAAAAGCTCCATGAACATAAGGGTTTTTTAAAACAGATACATCTTAAACCTCTTCTGACGTGAAAAGTCAGGGTTCATGGCCCGGACTGTCTGCAGTGGAGATTAAATTTTTTTAACTGCATGCTCCCTTCTTAGAAATCTTAAATATGTCAGCGTGTCTTGGCTGCTCTCCCTCCTGCATAATCCATACAACTGGCAATTGTGCAAATAAATCATGATACTATTGTCTCAAAGGATCCCTGTGTTTAAATTAATGCAATGCACATTGTCTCCATCAGAAGCAGGAAAAACACATGTTGGAGACAGAATTCTGATCCCAGTGGAATCAAACAAAGGTTTTGGCACTGACCTCTGTGCAGACAGAGGTCATATTATTTCATCTCCAGTGTGTGTTTGCAATCAGTGATGCCAATTATGGAAGCTGCTCTGTGTTCAGCAGCAGAATGGAGACGTTGCATTATAGAGCTGGGCCGAACTACATCTACAGTTCCTTTTGCACTATATATAGGGTGAAGTACAAACAGCCCCAATAATGCCTTAGAGCATAAACCCCCATGTATGTCAGATTAGAATTTCCCAGCGTGGGGTCCATAAACTATAAGCAGTCTAGACAGAAACACCAGAAGATCCCCACAGGGCTGACAAGTCACGTAGTGCTGGCTCCCTCATTATTACCAGAGGATACATACTGTTCAAAAACAAATAAAAAGTGATCTAAATGATTTATAAATAGGATGTTTGCCACAGAGCTGTTATGTAACTGGGTGTTAGAATATAGATGATCAAAAATAGTTACAAAATGCAGTCAACATACTGATACAGTTTAAGAAACGGAAATTGCACATAAAACACTCTTATTAAAAGGAAATTAAAAAGTAACTGAAAGGGTAAAATCCTTTCAAGGAATTAATATATTATTTTGAACAGCCTTCAGGCGAAGTATTCAGAGTAAGTAAAAACTAGTCTAGAGCTCTAACCCTTCTTTCAAAAAAAAAAAAAAAGTTACCAGGGTTTAAGAGGGGTGACTCAGAAAACAAAAAGACAAATAAAACATCACTGCAATAACACAGCAATTAAACTATCCCAACACAAATAAAGGAAGTTATGACAGAGGTCTCCACAAATGGTATGGAAAAGATGAGGAGGGAACAATAACACAGGAACAAGCTGACTCTTAATAAAATGGTAAGGAACCGACTGTAAAATTAACGGAATAAATAGTTTTTCAAGGAAGGTCTAGTTGTGGGACCTGGTCCTATGGGATGCTGTGGGTCAAAAACTATGGACAACTTCAAAACAGGAATAAACAAATTCATACTGGTAACTATGCCCAGTATGGATAATGGCCACTATGTCATCTGGATCTGGAAAATAGGAAGCTGTGTGAGGAAGATCACCATTTCTTTCTATAAATACCTTCTACTGGGCACTGTCAAAGATCAATGCAAGAAGGATTTGGCAACCCTATGAAATCTGTCTGTCATCCAAAACCCAAGTGTTAAAGCAGCACGTCAATTCTAGCATGTGCTGCTAGCACCAGTGTTTACTAATTTACACCACAATACCCAGTGTGGGAGCAGTCGGAGGAAAGCCAATTTCCACATGGGAACGGGAACACTTCAATGTAAGCTGGAACCAGAGAGAGCCAGGGTTAACAAATCCTCCCAACACAGCCTATGGGTGCTGCAGGGAACACAAATCCCGAGCTCAGCTCCGCCTCTGGCAAGGCTCCTGATCCCTTGCAGGGACCTCACCCTCCTGCATCCACACTCACCACGTTCCACATTATGGATGCACCAGCGCCCAGGATACCAAAGGGATTCTTCAGTAACTTACGGTTTTTCATATAGAGTTTAATAAAAAGCAATAAAAGAGAAAGTTTCACTTTACTGATAAGAAAACAAGAAGAGTCTTGGGAGAAAAGAGTCTGAAAAACACAAGCTTGGTACCAGGCTCCACCACACACTGGCTTAGTTTTCCCCCTAATAAAATAGAAATACTAATGCAGGCTTTAGAAAGGGTTTTTTATTGCTTGTCTGTGTTGGGCTTTGTTGTTGTGTTTTGGGGTTTTTTTTGTCTTTTTTAATTTTAAAGAAGAAATCTCATGGTAAAAATAAAGAAAGCAAAAAATAGTTTTACAGGAGTACATACATAATATTCCAGACTATGATTTATAATGAATGAAAGAAGCATTACTAGTAGAATAACATTCTACTTTCATTTTAGTTGAAACAATGGATTTCATTCTACAGTGGGCAGATTCTATGTGATAAAAGTATCAACAAATTAGTATTTGAAGTTTTAGAACAAAGATATAACTTTAGCTATTAAAAAGTCCAAGTAACTTCTTTTTTACTGTTATTTTTGGCCAAAACTATAAACTGAATCCAAAAATAATTTACAAACCTTTTGTTTTCAGATGGAAATTGGATTTCCTGAGAACAGACTATTCATCCAAAATACCTGGCCCAGAATTTGCAATACTTCCCAACTTCACAAAAACTCTGTGAGACAAAATTAAATAACACTTGCAAGAAGGGGAGGATTTATAAATCACTGCGAGAGTGAAAATAAGCCTCAGTATTGTGAGCCAACTATTCTTTCCAAAGCAAATGGAGATTAAAATATTCGATGGTGTTTGCACAAAGAACAGCTTGAACTTTGCCAGTTGAGAGCTGGCTGTTCCCATTAACACAGGAATGCCCTCAGGCCGCTTTGTGTGGAAGGTGTAACTCGGGTCTGGATTGCTCTGGAGTTCTGAAGGACATCAGACAGTCATCTTCCAGAAAAAATAAATAAATAAAACCTTCAAATCTTGAGGAGATCTTGGGTGACAGGAGGCCAACAATCCCCCCAGCGGGAAGGCTGGCAGTCGTGCAGCACTCTGGAGTGTATCACTCGACTTCCTTTTCCTTTGGAAAGTTTCTCTGCACAGCCAAGTTACTCAGTGTAGGCAAACACTGCCTTGAAACAGTAGTTACTGTAGTCATTACGCTCAAGATTACTGAAAGATGACTGTGCAAGATAACTACAAATGATTATAAACAAACATTTGAGGCATGACAGGCTCTTCCTAGGCTGGCCTACTGTACGTCAAGAAGCCAAGTAAGGCTTGATTCTGGCAGCCAATTCCAGCATTATGTCATTCCTCAAGTTCTTAATGGGAACATTTTGACTATTTGCTGGCAAGGATAAAAATAAGAACATGATGTTCAAATAGGAAGGAAAATAGCAAGCTGAGCAATTACAGAAAGTACTACTGAACTAAAAGGCAAGTACTTATTTTCTAGCTGGGTTGTGCAGTGATACCAATACATTTCATTAATGTATCACCACTGAAAAAGAAAAGTGATACTACACACAGTTCAAAATGAAGCCTCCATACATTTAACAATATTACTTTATCATTCTTTCAGATATGGCTTATAAAATAGGCAGAGAGAAGGGAGAGTGTGGAAATGGGAAGCATCAGTGGGAAAGAGGCTGTAAAGCAGATCTGCAACTCCAGGGTTCCATGAGATTCTACAATGTTTGTCTTGCACACCACATTTTTTCTTAGCAATGTTTAGAGGCTTCAACAGTTAAAAAACTTACTCTAATTTTCATTCTAAATTTGTTCATACCCAGCTTAGAAAAATTTCTTAATATAACTTTTTTTTTTAAATTAAAACAAGCTTCCTTTCCTGTACCATTTGCTTCAACTAGTATATTCAAAGACTGTAAGGTCTTTCATGGTTCAGTTGTCTAAACTAATCAATTCAAGTTCTTTTAGTCTCTTGTCCACTCCCCTCTTTTAGTAAGGATTTAAAAAATTTTTTTTTTACAACTCTCCTAAGTTCAATTTCTTGCACGTGGATCTCCAGATGTGTTCTCAGTTTTAAAGTCTCACCAGCCACAGGTAACTAACATGTGCCATTAGTACTGCTTCATCTGGACAAGAAATGCCGGGCTGAATTTACACAGGACTGAATTCACATTTTCCACAGCAGCATCAAATCAGTGACTCACAGACACTCTGTGCTTGGCTTATACACCCAGTTCTTTGAAATTCTCTCATCTTCCATCTGACAAGCTCTGAGCTTGGAAAAGCCTTTCCTATTAGCCCCTAACACATGACTTTGTACTTTGTGTTACTCTGTCGTATCCCATTTTACTTCTCCATTCCTCAAGGTCATCCAATTATTCCAGTCCCACGTCACCCTACAGGGAGTGTTTCCCAACTTCGTGATGTCAACAAAGTTCACGACCAAGTTCTAGTTCTTGTGCCAAGATCACTAATGAAGACATGAACAACATCAGTTTCAGTATCAGTCACTGGACAGAGCTCCAACAACTTCCCCCTGCCATTCAGCAGAACATGTTGCCACCTTTTCCTCTGGGATGTTTCTTTGCCCATCTCACATTTACCTTAAAAATTCCCCTTTTCTCCAGTTTAACAAATTCATTTGTCTAGAAAAGCAGTTACTGCATCACAGAAAGAAAACAGGCAAGTCTGGCATGATCTGTCTATGGCAAAAAAATGTTTTATCCTATTTACTTCCACATTCTGGTTTTTTCTAAGAAGTCATCGCATTTTTTGATTATTTTTGTACAGACCAGAGCCAAACATATCAGATTTACACCTTTAAAGTAACTTCTTAGTTTGCAATGAAAACAGCTTCTGTTAATTAAAGGGGGGTTAAACATTTTTATATTACACCATAGACTATGAGCACTGGGAACACCAAAACACTTAACAAAAAAACAGTCTTTTTTTTTTGTCAGCCTATTTTATACCAGAATCCTGTTAAATTTTATTTAGTTATAGACTGAGGAGCATGAGGTGTGGACTCAACTCATGTATTTTAAAACAAATAATGTTCAGTTTCTCACAAAATAAATTTTAAAAATACTTATTAACATTTTTTGCATTCTATTATCTCAAGTATTTATTTTTGGCTTCTATGAGACAGAATATATATTATGTACTGCTACCCACTGCATTACTCCTAATTTTATACTCACTAAATGCTGCTTTTTTGTCTTCATTTTACTTCATGTTGCATTTCACCTGGAAACCTCAACTTAGCGGCAGAAGTTGTCTGTGTGAATCCAGACCTCTGTCTTCCTTTTCTTTTTCTGTTGCAGACATCCATTGGCTTACATCCTAAGAGGAAGCAATAAATGAGACCTGGAAACTTGAAAGGATTGTCCAAGATTGATGCAACACAAACAAAGATCAACATAAAAACTTTATTTATTCAAGAGCACCCAGATGAAGACACAATTTCAAACAAGTGTCTCATATATACACAGCATGCATAGAATTTCCTTATACTTCTACTGTTGCAGCAACTAACTTCAAAAACAGGACAGCCTAAAATAGGAAAGAATTTCAGTTGCATTGTTGTTCCACAGAAGTAGATTATTGGACTGGAAACTGGATTATCCAAGAGGAAAAATATTCATTTGCAAGACTTATGCAACCCCCACCCTTTTCCTTGTTCCTACAGAATGAACACAGTCAGGCACAGAGAGACCTTGTTCCAGGCCCATTATCCACAGAAAGTCTGCAGAAGAATGCAAACCAATATTTCTTCTTCTCAGGGTGAAATTCTAGATGACTTCAATGAAATTGCTTTTGCCATCCCATTAAAGTTTCAGCACTTGGAAACTGCCATGAAAAAATGTATAGTCAGGCTAATGTACAATGAATGGGGGTGAGATATATTGAGTTTATTCCTGCACCTACGGGAAGAAAACATCAAAAATGGTGGTTATGCTCTATGAAAGTGTGCCTGCAGCTAACTGAGAGGAGGAGGAAGGCGAAGAAACTTGAAAAGAGATGATGGGAAGTTTTTTTTCTTAACCTACCTAAAATAAACCAACACTTAACACTCTCACTGCTTCTAAAACTTGACTTGGAGCTTTGGAGATGAAAAAAACCCAGTGGTTCTTTTTTCAGACAGGAACAATCTTCTCCTTCTTTCATTCATGCCTCCTTATGTCCCCAATTTACATGTATAAATTTTAGACTCCATACAGGATGTGGGAATGAGATCAATCAGATGACTAAGCTTCATGTGACCGCTTGCTACAGACGACATGAGGAAAACACAGCTAGAGTATGTTCAAAAGGAAAGGTTGTGGGGATAAGTCCTCATGGTAGGGGAGGTTTGAGTACTGGAATATAGTCAGGTAAAGTTACCCATGAAATAATGTGTCCTCACTTAGGTGACCAAGAGCTGAAGACATATTTTTCACTTCTGCTCTCGTTTTGGATCCTCTCGTGGCGATACAGCTGAGCATACAACCTTAGAGTGGGACTAAAACGTTGTTAGGGCTTCCCTACAGCCCCCCTAGCAAATGCACATGATTATTTTATGCCACAAATAATAAATACTGTTCACTTTTTCTCCGGTTCTTTTACTCCTTTATGGCTCTCCTTCCTACCAATGACAGAGCACTGTGTCCTTTTCACTCAGGGAAAAAGATGAGCTGCAAGAACATCTTGGAATTTGAAGGATTTTTTGTCTTCTCTCAGGGCAGAAAACTTTAAACATATGATCTGACAATACCCCAGAGGCTCAGAGAACATGGAAAATCACGTACTCTTAAGTAACCCTTACCTTACTTAATGAAACTTTATCTTCCTACAGCCTATGCACAGTAGGGCCCAGCTTTCTCTGGTATCTTTCAAATTACATTTTCTTCTAGAAGAACGATTTTCCTGATCCTCTTTTCTTCTGAGAAGAGTAGCACAGCCTCAAACACTTTCTTCAGAGCTCAGTAGTTACTTCACAAAAAACATGAGGGCAGATCCAGGCCACTGGAATTAAACATGCATTTCCATTTAAATGGCAGTGTCTCCTAAGTATCTTAAAGTCAATGCTAAATGGCACTTGATCATAGAACATTGTTTAAGAGAGGCTAAAAAACCAGACTGAACCATAACAGGCAGTCTAATGCATAGTGCTGAATTAAATGCAGTGAAAAGACTTTAAAAAAAGAAATGTAATTAATAAACCACACCTTAAATTCAGCAATAGCTTGTGGAATTTTCTGCCTCAGACCCTGCGTGTAATTTGCTAATTTAATTTTTGCAAAATCCCTCAGTAAGTACAAACACAGTTCCTGCTAAGAATACCAAGCTGATTTCACATGATCAACAGCTCATATGAAGGAAGAAAGATCCGTGCAGAAGAATAAGAGTAACAATGGCAAAATCGACTACTCAATAAAACATTTCTTATTTAAAAAAATCCTCAACACTTAGCCTTCTACCCCTTCAACAGGAGAAGATTTGAAGAAGACATAATTTTTGAATTAAACATTTGAACAGGATGAGGACAGCAGTTGGTTGAAAAGGTTGTTGTAAGCATGTCCTAAGCACTAAGAAGAAATATGAAAGAAATTAGAGAACAGGTGTTCCAGTACAGCTACAGGTATGAAAATGTTCATAGAAACTATAGATAGATAGATAGATAGATAGATAGATAGATAGATAGATAGATAGATAGATAGATAGATAGATAGATAGATAGAAAAGACACAATAAAATTATTTCAGAGGAAGGAATCAGAGTTTATCTACAGATCAGCCAGTGGCAACAGCAGTATAGATGGCACTGGAAGAGTAAAATTGTAACCCAAAAATAAACCCTTGTGTGTGCAGCTGTGAAACACAGATCTGCAGTTCATTCACCGATGCAAATGATGCATGTTTGAGAAAACCTATTTAATGCAATTGCCATTAAACCTCCTGATGTCTCCTATCTAGGTTAAGATTTTTCTTTTGGCATGTAACTAGCCATAAATATGTTTTAACGTGGATTGGACATGTGCAAAACCCCAATGCCGTCGATGTGCTGAAGGATCTGGATATGGTGAGCCTCCATTCTCTTTCAGCTTCACGTTTTATGTCACACCCAAACCCACCACCCTCAACCCCTCTCCTCCAAATTTAACACCTTTCCAACCCTCAACTCTCCAATTTAACAGTCTATGTTACTAATACTACCAAACCTCACATAAACATCAGTGCTAAACCCACAGAAACATTCTTCTGCCCCCCTGCATCATGCCCAGCACATATCCGGTACTGACACAAACTGCAGCAGGAAATCATCTGCCCTTGTAGCATTGTTTTGTACTTGCACCATTTATTCTAATTTTAAAATTCTTCTGTTACCTCATTTAGGGCTTCCTGTGCAGCACCTGTGTCATTCTCTGTCTGAACTGTGTGGAAGAGTCTGTTAGGATTCACTGCTAGGGAATCTTAAAATATACCATAATTAAAGCTCACAGACTACACTTACTCCGAGAAAAAAAGGAACAGAAGAAACCAACATAAATCCCAAGGGACTTCTAAAAGATTAGTGGTGAAGAACAAATCCCTGCTGAAGAAAGGGCAGAGGCAAAGAAGAAAGCAGAGTTCAGGGAGAAGCAAAATTATCAAAATGAGGTCATAATCAGAATGAGGTCATAATCCCACTCTGGGATACACAGATGCCTTCGCTTGACTGGCTTGGCAAAGAAGTAATGCAGGGATCAAGGACTGAACTGATACTAAATAAAACAACAAGCAATATTTTATATAAATATACAATAACAAGATGCACTGACAAAAAAGTAGATTTTTAATGGTGATGTTAACTTGGTTTTACCTTAAATTTTCTAGTGAGAATTAGGAATTCAAACACTTATCAATGTACAGCTTAGAAAGAACTACAAAAACCCCTAAGAATGCTCATTGTTACAATATATTGTATGAGTCTTAGGGCAGTGAGGGAATGAGAGATTCAATTCCCTTCAAGAATCACAAAATCTAGGAAAATTTTAAGAAAACAAGAGGCAAGGAAAAATGGTACCTGTTAATAATTAAAAAGTATGTATATATATGTGTGTGTGTTACTGGCCACAGTATGGGAAAGGCTCAAGAAAAGAACATTTTATACAAATCCTGTATGAAGTAACTCCAACTTGTATGACTACACAGATCACTGAAAACCATGGCCATATATATACATATATATATATTTACACAAGACAAAATCTGGAAAATGCAACAGAAGTGTCCCCAGTTTGAGGGGTTTTTTGGAAGTAAAAATTTGGCCATTTGATGAAAAATGTTGGAGCGTGAAACTGAGAAAATCGCCTTTGCCAGTGGGCTTTTTACATTGCCAATATAATAGAAGAAACAGTAGCCAAAATACTCTGATCAACATGTATCAATTTTTTAAATCCAGAAATGGATACAAGAAAACAGAAGTGCAGCATTTCTATAAGGCAGTGAACTAAAATGATGCAGTGCCTTATGTTCCACACAGTCACTTTACAATCTGGATGACCTAAAGCAGATGCAGCGAGGGAACTTTATACTGGGAATTATTTAATGTACTATTGCAGAAGACATGATTGGGAAACTAAACATGCTCTTATACACAGAAGCACATTTCCAACCCTGGAAAACTACAAAAAAGCCAATTGGAAGAGTGAGAATACAAGAAGTTGTATCCAGCAGCCTGCGCCAAGGACTGATGTTGGGTGTGGTAACACTTAAAATCTCATTGCTAGTCTAGAAATGAAATGTGTTAATGAAATCTCCATGTTTGTCCAGGAAGATGGTCATAACAGTGAAATATAAAAGGTACTTGAGCAACCAAAAACATGAGCATTCACGAATACGGAATTCCTTTCGCAAATAACAAAAGGAAACACCCCTCCCTCGCCAAAATAATAGACCAGATAAAAATCACAGGGAACATGACTTAGGGGCAGTGACCCTCGGGCAGGTGATATATATAATATAATCATAATGATATGGGACCTTTCCGGGCAACATGGAAGTTATATGCAACTCTGAGGTGTCAAAAATTACTTGTGTGGGGTTTGGCTCACAAGCTGCCCCTGGCTCCAGCTGCCACTCTGTGCCACCGCTTTTTCCCAGGCATCTTGAGGAAAGCCAACGTGCGTGTAGCCAGATATCCTGGAATGAGCACTGGAAAACAATTGCTGGAAAAACAACTGCCGCCGCGCTTATTCTAACAGTTTATTGACTCCAAACCTGAGCGCCTGAGGGTCGCCCGCCGCAGTCTTCAAACTTTACACTTCGGCCAGCCGTGCCCTCAAACACTGACATGGCGGGCAGGGAGCCGCAGGGTAGTGGCACTGCTCTCCCTGAGCAGCCTCGGTAGGTCGCGGGGAGCCCGAGCCCGAGCCCCGAGCCCGCTCCCGCCCCGCCGCCCCAGGCGCCATCGCGGCCCCTCAGGGGCCCTCTGAACGCCCTCAGCCTTCGCGCGCCTTCCCGCGCGCCCACGGCGCATGCGCGCTGGTTGCGGGCGCGGCCACGCTCCAACCTTCCCTCCCTCATCCTGGAACGGGAATATCCGGGATACCGGCCCGGGAAAGCGCTCCCATTGCGCAGGCGCGGCGGCGCCAGGCCGCGGGAAGGCGGAGGGGAGGGGAGCGGGAAGGAGGAGCGGGAAGCGGGGGGAAGCAAAAGTTGCCGTGAGGGCGGGGCCGCGCCCGGAGTCGCCGCCGAGAGGGGGCGGGAGAGGAGCTGCGTGAGGAGCCGCCGGGGGTGAGCTGGGGATCAGCCGGGGATCGGGCAGGGGCAGAGACGGGGAAAAGCCAGAGATCGGGCAAGGAGAGAGCCGAGGGTGGGCAGGAGGTGGGTCGAGGGTCGGGCAGGGTGGCGGCGCCGGTGCCGGCGGGGGAGGCAGTGGCGGTGCTGCGGTGGGACGCGGGACGGGACCGCCGGCGCTCCCCGGGCGGAGGTTGGTGCGGGGTTAAATCCCTGCCGGCGTGCGTGGGTGCGGGTCAGCGGCAGCTCCGCGCTGTCCCCGCGCGTTGTGTAAGCCGAGGGGACCCTGCGAGCGCCGGGCTCACGGTTTAATGTTTAACGCGGCGCTCACATGCCCACCGGCGAGTCTCGCAGGAGTGTTTTCCAAAGGCTGTCTGGAGCAGGAAATGCCAGTGCAGGTAGTGTGGGGCTGTTTGAAATTTAATCAGTTCGCAGTGTTTTGGAGGTAGAGCTGTTTGCTGTGCTCGTACGGATGGAGTTTCGGGGGCGTGTTAGGTAGGTGCGTGCAAATGGTATGCAAATCATCTGCTTAGCATCTGGCGTAAATTTACGTTTATCCCCTTACTTTGATTTTCAATGCAAATACTTTAAAATCTGCTTTTCAGAGGAGACATGGCTTGTTCTCTCTAAGTGTATTTTTCCCTTCCCAAAATAAGTATTTTACGTATCTCTACTTAGTGCTTTATTTTGCGCATGCAACGTGTCCCCCCCGCCCCGCAAAAAAAACCCCCGAACTTAAGCTTTTTTAACTTTGAAGCTACTAAGATTATTTTGAGAACAACAACTTAATTGTGTGAATAGTATTGTGCCTGACTGATGATGCAGTATTCCCTTCCACCTCAAGGCAATGGAAAATGCATTGACTGACTTTATTAGTAACTGCTCTTATATTTTGTAGAATGAAAGGGTGATTTTTGGTGTTGAAATACCAAGACCTAATGTTATAATGTGACTACAAATTAGCCTTGTCAAATGGTAAATAATCCTTTCGTCCCATAACTAATTGCTGCAAAGTAAGAGGTATTTGCTGGTTATTTTTTTAAAATATCAAATGACTTGTATAAAAAGTTTTTATCCTTGGCCAGTGGGATGTTGACAGTAAAAACACCTAAAATATGTACTCGACTTTCATATCAAAACTTGATAGTGCAGGATCTTTTTTGGTCATACAGTGTGCAGGATGTGCTACTGACAGCACTGTTTGGGTGTGAGACCCAGAGGGCTTCGGGCTCAGGGTATTGGCACTGTCACGTGTTGCTTTCCGAGATCTTGATAGCACCACTTTGTCGTTTTTCCTTGGTTAATGCCTCTTGGTAGAGTAAAGCACTTCAGTTGTTTGAGGGACACAGTGATGGGAACGAAACCGATTCAGAGAGTTCTTCAAAAACCTCGTGGTTTAAGCGGAAACAAGTTGGAGTTTGTCGGGGATGGGTTACATGGTGATGGGTTGAGGCTGGATCAGAATTTTAGGTGTGTGGGTAGAGTGAAACGTTTGTAGGTGGGTTTGTACAGGATTTGTTCATGAAGAAACATATGAAGTGTAGTGATTCAGACATTGAAACATTGTTTTTTTGTTTTTTTGGTTTTTTCCCCACGAGCCTTGAAGAGATGTGTGGATTTAAAGATGATACTTACATTACCATTCCTTTTAACTCGGTTATGCAGTTTTTTCCTAGTGACTTAGGGAATCAGAAAGATTTTTGGGAGGGAGCAGAACTTGGTATTTTGCACTTCTGTTAATGATCAAACATCTGCAGAGAGCACTGAAAGGCAGAGGCAGTTAATCTGGGATAAAAAGGCAAGTGTGAAAACCATCACTGTAAGGATACATTCTGTCTTTTTAAAGCTCAGGAAAGAGTACGTTGTAGTCTTTGAACAGAACTCCTGTTCAAAGAGAAATGAAAATCTTCACTAGTGTTTGTGTGATGATTCACTGTAAACGCTGGCCCGTGTCATGGGCTGGGAATTTGTATTCTCCAAGATCTTTACTCAGAGTTCCCATTGTAGCCATTTCTAAAGTCGGCTTCTAGTCGTAACAGCCCAGAGAGGCTGAGCTGTGAACCTGTTGTTTTGGTTTTGCTGCAAACAGGGAAGTTTTTATTGGAACAGCTTAAAGAAAAAAATTGTGTACTTATATAAAAGCCATCTGGGATAGCATCTATGCTTCTGGTGCTCCCATCCTGAAAGGATACAGAGGAGTATGACGTGCAGGAGCAGTGGTTTGGCATACAAGGGACAGCTAAACGGATAAGGGCTGGGAAGGAGACAATAGAGATCTTTAAAATAGAAATAGTCTGGTTTGAAAATCTTGAAGGATTGTTTGGAAGATTGTCTAGAGGAGATACCATCAAATACTCCTTTGGTATCTTTCAGACTTCTTGAGTCAGTGACTGAAGGAGAAAGAATGTGTCAGACCAATACCAGCCAGCAGTAATACACTGGTATTGGTTTTGTCTTGTAGTGTTGTTCTTGTTTCATTTTATGTGTCTTAAATGAAGTTTTTGTCTCTCTCTGATGTTTCAAATAGCAAGAATTTGCATTCCTGTAAACATATTTCTTTGACAGCTTTTGAAGTGAATACTATAATTTTCAAAGACAAAGACTGGTGACTACTAAAAGCATTTCATGTATCTTCTGGTGCATGAGATCTGTTGCCATAAACAGCTGAACAGAATGCTACAGGTGGAATGGGGACAGGATATGTGCAGGGATCAAAAAAATTGTGATTCAGCCCCATTGAGGTGGATGTAAGAGTTCATTCCTTTCAAACTTCAGTACTTTTCTACAGTTTTAAAGCAGCTTCACTGTTTGTTTATTTGTTTTTTTCCAGTGTGGGGAAGAATCATTGTAGCCTCCAGCACTGTCACAACACAAGTGAGATTTTTTGTTCTGCTCACAAAAATTGGCAATTTTAAATGACAACCTTTTGAGCTGTGGAAAACACTCAAATTCTTGACGTTGCAAGTTGTTGAATTTTTGATGGATTTCATTCTGTTGAGGAGGAAACAGTAACCCTGGTCCTAATAATGTTGGCTCATCGCAGAGAACTCTACCGGTTTCCCATCATATTTTACTCCCCTGTAATATATTTAATCACTCTTCCCTCACAATTGTTGTTGTCTTGTGTTTATAACTCCCAAGGTATATCAGTTTAGAAACTGATTTACCAGAGTTGTCAGACTGTTGGGTGGGTTGCCAGGCTTGGCACAGAGGCGTGAGCTGCAAGCAGAAGCAAAAAGCTGCCTGGCTTAAAAGTAACCCCAGCACTGGGCACGGGGAAGCTTTGCCATTAGGCAGTTATGCAACACACTGAGAGTAGTTGCAAAGTGAAGCTGAGAAGATGCAAATAGTGATTCTTCAGCCAAATTTCAGAGATGCCAGCAGTCAACTACTTTTGAACCCATTGGCAGGTTTCCACCCCATTTGACGGAAGGGACAGAAGCCTTAAAGATGATTATGTACTTACGAAGTGCATGAAAAGAGGCAGCTGGCTGGAAGAGAGAGACCTTGTAAGAAGATGTGAGGAGCAGAACTGGCGTATGCCCCAGCTAGGGAAAAAACTGAGAGCTCAGCCATGAGACATAAAGTTATCAGGAGCCCAGGCACTGGTAATTCCACTGTTCACAGAACCAACTGCTTATCTCATCAGTTTTTTAAAAACGGATATCAAAGATGCTTAAACCCAAATGTGCTCGTAGAAAGTGATTATTTTAGGTAAAATAGCAACTGCATTGATGTCTAAGCTTCTTTAGTGATACTGCTCTTACATTGAGAAGCCTGTAGCAGCTGCAGTTCCATTCCAGGCTGTACCAACACTGCAGGTGATAACATGCAGTTTTGCTGACAAGTGTGTTTGTTATTCTGCAAGCTGTAAAGGCAAGTGGCAGAAATTTGTGTCAGGCATGTCTTTTGTCCTGTAAGGCTGCACAACTGAGGGTAGTCAGGTGCTTGATGAGATCATTGGTGACTGAAAAACAGAGACTGAAATTGGGCAAGGTGGAAAAACTTGGGCTGTAAATACATATTGGTTTGAGAGCCCATAGCCATTGTTTGGTTGAGAAGAGTTGGCAAAATCAATTCCTTTAGTCTGAAGGGCAAGAATAGTTCATTAAGTCTCAGCTGCTAAAAATCTCATGGAGCATGTCTGTAACACTGTGTGAAATAACTGTTTTGCTGGAAGATTGCACCTGTGGAAGACTTGGTATGGGGTTCAACCACAGAACGGGGTGGGTTGGCAGGGACCTTGAAGACCATCCAGTTCCACCCCCCTGCCATGGGCAGGGACACCTTCCATTAGACCAGGTTGCTCAGAGCCCCATCCAACCTGGCCTTGAACACTTCCAGGGATCCAGGGGCAGCCACAGCTGACTTACGGTCCATCCTCAGTCACTCACACCCTTGTCGGGGCAAGAGCTTACAAAGAACTGGTAAACCCCAGTGGCTAATAAATGCTGCAGTGCCCTCAG
Organism: Pachyramphus minor; assembly: GCA_013397135.1. NCBI lineage: Eukaryota > Metazoa > Chordata > Aves > Passeriformes > Tyrannidae > Pachyramphus > Pachyramphus minor. The sequence continues at coordinate 154,903 of VYXB01003981.1, read as the reverse complement.
CAACACTGGCTTACCACAGCCAAGTCAGGAGTCTTCAGTTCCTAAATACAGTGCTGTGGAGTATTGGCTTTAGGTCACGGCAGTCAGTCATCCAAGCCCCAGTCACCTCAAAGTTCAACCAAACATGTAAAGTTCAAAATGAACTTTCTCACCTTAGGGAGAGGCTGTGATGCCAAGTTAATCCCACTGCTTGTGGCACCCCTAGGAGGCTCATCTCCAGTGCCCCTCTTACTAATGAAGAGAAGCTGTGCACCACAGGCTTTGATTCGGGGTATGAGTGGAGAAAGAAATGGCAGTGGAACTCCTACATATGAAGGTGTTCTGAAACGATTTTTTATTAAGTGAGTCATGGTAACTTCACCTGACACCCAACAGCTAAGGGCTTGATGCATGGAGCGTTTGTTCTAGGGCATCCCTGAAATGCAAGACAAAGTAACTTCCCCTAAGTTTTTAGCGGATGAATGCTCTTTGTCTTAAGTTGTCCTGGAAGAACTCTTGTTTTCCAAGCAGCACCGAAACCAATACGAATTTCTAGTTATTCCCTACATTTCTTTTTCCTTCCCCGTTCTGGGTTTATTGAAGTGAACATAAAGAAAACAAAACTGTCGCCTGATGTTGTGTCAAGGTCAGTTTGCAGTGAGATTTCGGAATCTTTGCTCAGTGCTGCCACAAATCACACTTACTGTCTCCAGTATTATTAAATCAAATTACTTACGGGTGAGATACGGTAACATCAGTAAACAAACAAAACCCATCTGATTATTCATGGGGCAAAAGAGACTTTTGGTTATGTTCTAGTTATTGATTTTTTTTTTTTTTTAAATAATGCAAGCAAGTACCAATGCTTTTTTTTAAAATAAAAAAGAATGGTTTCAGGGGTGCAAGACTTCATGCGTGCTTGTAAAACCTAAGGTGAATATCTCACTTGTAATGTGAAGCCAAATTCTCTTTTTTTTTTTTTCTTTCCCACATATGCAACCCTAATTGCTTTGGTTTATTTAAATTTTTTCTCCTCTGTGCTGTTACTTCAGATGTTTATGGGGGTGATGCAGTAATGCCAAACTGGTAGAATAATCCATTGTTGTGAGAGAATCACTGCTTGGGCTCTACATGTGGTGATGTTCCGGATATGGAGCCATTTGACCTTAAACATGTTCCTCCAACAATGAGGGAAACAACTCTTATTGTTGGAATTTGAAAATCTTGGAATGGGCTTTTGGAGGCAGCGAACAGAATGTTCTTGCTTCACTATTAGCAATGTTTTTCTGGGTGCTTTGAGAATGCAACTAGGTTAAAGACCTAATTTTTATGTAGTGTTTTTTAGGTAGCACAAATATCTGAAAGCTTTCAGAATCCCTCTAGAATATTGAAATTAAAACCAACTTAGGTTTTCCAGTGTTGAATAAAAATACTTACTTCTTGGGAAAGTTTTTACTAGACTCAGAGATTTAAAGGTAGAACAACTCAGGTATTATAAGGTCTTTCTATAAGATGTTGCATGTTGGTAGAAGAACCTTTATAGTAATTTTATTGAGGTCTTTAGAGGTATATAATAATTTAGAAGATAATTTATTGTGACAGATAAAATAATTTAATTTTTCTGCCTTAAAAATATTGTTTAAGTGGTGATTTTTTTTCTCATCCTCGTCCCTGGTTATTGCATCTGCCAATAGATTAAGATATTGTTTTAACCATGATCTCTTTTCTGATTTAGGAGCTCTCTAACATTTTGGGATTTTTTTCACAAATTTTCTGGTTTTTTCCTATTTCAGGTTCACTGGAAAGAGAATGAAATAAATATGGAGCCTTCTAAACTGGAATATATTTCATGGGTCACAGTTAAAAGTAAAAAGAAGACAGAGGGAAATGAGAGAACAGGAGTATAAAACCTGTCAAGAACTTGCCATTTTTGTGATTATATGTATAAACTCTCGATATAATACAACTAATGGTTTATAGTAACACTTTACTGATACCCCTGGAAGAAGTCAGTTACTGTACAACTTGCTTAACAAGGACTTCCATTCTGACAACTTTGAACATGTTTTAACCTTAACTGCACACCTTTTATTTAATTTTTTTTTTTAAGTCTGAGAGTTAAAAACTTTGTTTAGCTGTATTTTTACTGAGAACGGATCCCTGACCAATGGCTGACAGCTGCTCATGGAAAATGGACTTAAACCCATGAATGGTTACTGTTGCACGGAGTTGAATGGAATGCCATGACTTCAGAAATATTCTTGTAGAACCACCTTCTTTGCCTTGCACCCATCATATCCTTAAATACTTAAGCGTAAACATTGCAATTATAAACTCTAAAAAATAATGGCATGGGTGAAATTCCTAAGAAAACCTGGGGGAAACCTTGGAAAAGTTTATCAGCCTGGAAGTATACTGTCCCTGGCCCCTACAAAAGGCTTATTAAATGAACCCGGACAAAACAGTTGCTTTCTTAATAGTGCTGTTCAGGTAAGAAAAAACTGGATTTATTAAACACTTTTTGAGTAGACTTTCCTAAGTAAGTGGGTGAAAGGAAAGTGGCACTTACAGAAAGAAGACTCTGTGTGGAAGGAATTTCACTCAGCATTTCATTTTAAGGAATTGAGAGTATTAAATATTTAATTTTGCAAAATGTGACAGTATGTTATTTTTATTGGCGTGCATCAAGAACGTCAGAAAAACTTCCCTTTTGTATTTGGAAACTTAGGAGTCAAATAGAAGGATAGACTTCCTGTGAAAACTGGAAGGCTTAAAAATGGCATGAATTTAAACATGGGAGTTAGGAGAGGTAATGCTATGGTGTGTTTGTGTATGGTATCTAAATATGTTTGAGATAGAAATGTGGAATGTTTGCTGGTTTGCATTCAATGGGAACAGCATGACCTATATTCTCTTGCAGTTCTGCTATTTTTGCTTAGGGTGCCCTAAAATTAAACCCTATATAATTTTACTTACAGTTTTAGACAATCCTACTACCCCACAACACACTGCTGTTTCTCAAGCAGTGGCTGATGGTTGGTGACTGCCCTTTTACAAGCAGGAATGTGTTCCTTTCTTTTCTTTAACCTCTCTTCAACCTTCAGAACTGAGCTTTGGGCTCTGGTTTTCAAGCGCATCCCAATTCATTTTAGCTTTTGTATTTATAGGTAGGATATCTTTTCCCCTGGATTTGCAGCTGTTCTGTTACTGTGCATCTTGAAAACTCATGTTTGGGGGGGTTTCTTTTTCTTTAACCGGGCAACTTTCTGAACTACTTCATGTGCTTCATGTGTACTTAAGGCACTAGATGACAGTAGGTACTGAAAGCAGTGTACTGTAGCCATGCTGATACTGCCTTTATGTAAAGTAGTTGCACAAATAAAAGGTAGAAACACACCTGTTTAAGCACCAGAACTATTTTGAACAGTGGAAAAACAAATGCATTTCAGCAATCATTTCAGTAGGAGCCCCTAAGAATGTAGCATAGACTTATGTAGAGCTGTAAAAAGACTGCTACAGTCCCTATACACAGTTTAGCTTGCTGCTTGTATGCTTAGGAGTCCTTAAACTATTTTTCCTAAGTACATTTTTTTCAAATAGTTTTAAAAAAGAGACCTAAATTTCAAGAGGTGAATGCTAAAACTCTCACTTCCACCTCCACAGTTTACCAAACTAAAGGAAAAGGACCACAATTCTTGCAGCAATATTGGTACTTAAGTTGTGCATTATGTGAAATTAAGAAAAAAATTAACAGCTACTGTCATTACTTATTTTCTCTGAAACTTTATTTTTTATAGGTTTTATGGCAGCTTGACATATTTCGACGAAGTTTGAGAGGTTTAACTGGACACGTGTGCCAAGGAGACGCCTGCATATTTTGTGCTTTAAAGGTAAATACTGAACTTAGGAACAATCATCTTTCAAAGTGAGGGAAGAATAGTTTAAATCATTTTTATTGAATTAAATCTGTATCATACATCTACCTGGGTGACTCTCTAAGTCATTCTTGCGTAAAGAAGCAGTTTACATATAAGGACATTTGTAACAGAAATATTTTCTTGTATTTAGAGAAGAAATTTTACAGTACACAAAATTTAGTCTAGTTAAACATAAAACTTCTGTCAGTGCAAGTGGGTTATATGTCTTTTAAAATATGGTAGTAGATACAGTGATACACAGAACTGGGAATCACTTATCTGGAGGGAGCTGAAAGGAACAACACTGTTGGAAAATGTTTCATTGAGGGAGTGATTTTTGATGATGGGAAATTGTAAGCAAAGGTAAGCCAAGGATTTAGCAGTTTACCCTCAGGGAGCTGAATGAGTGTTTGAGGCAAGAAGTGTTTGCAGTGACATTTCCTTCAGGACGTGTATAATCTATGCAGTTGGCATTTTTTCCAGTAATTTTTAGCATTTATCATCATTGCAGTATTGTACAGCTAGTTTGGAATGTGTCTCTGACTTTTTCCAAACATATTTTTTTTCTGAAAGGTGCTGTTTCATTTCTTTGGTTAAAATGTTCAGTTTTAAAAAGCCAGCAAGTTGAGACTACACATATTCAGACAAACTTCCTGGGGCTTTTATTCCAGCCCTTTTTCAAAGCTCTTGACTCTGCAGAACGCGTTGGGACTTTTTGTTTCCCCGGTGTTTTGATGCACGTCGTGTTCTTCGGTGTGCTGACCTTGTTAGTACATAAAGTGCTGACCCATAACTGGGGCATACCTGTGTTTTCAGATGAAATCTTGTTTCTCTCTTGGGGTGGTGGCTTTAGTTTGGGTTTGGTATCCCTTTAAACCACCTCCCTAAGCAATGCACTGCCTTGAACTGCTTTGCGAGGCTGCTCTAGTTTAGGACTTGGAATTTTCTTTATTCCTTCAAGACTCTGCTCTTGAGGGATTGATTACTCCATGATGCACCTTGTGGGATTTATCTTAATGGCTTACAGTGCATGAGTGTTTTGCATTGCCTGGACTGACATCTACCTGTTTTGATACATTCCCAAGAACACTGTTAAGAAGTGGTATTGCTGCCTGTTCTGAAATGGAATAGAATAGAATTAGTTATTTTTTTAACAGTATAGCTGTGATCTTTAACTCCCTGGCCCATGTGCTGAGCTCAAAACCTTGCAGTTAATTCATTTGGAAGTATCTGTCCTCAGCTGTTATGCACACTACTGGTTTTGCTTCCTTGGCTCTTTAGAGATACTGGTTGAGTAATTCTGTTTGTTCTGTGTTCAGAACCTGGGGCATTTTAATTTTCATGCAATGTATGTGCTGGATGAGGATCCATTTCAGTAACTCGTTTGTGACTTGGGTTGTCTGGGGTTTTTTTTGTTTGTTTGTTTGTTTTTGTTTTTTTTTCCTTTTGATCTTGGGCTATTTTAACCCTTTTTACTTGTTCACCAATTGAAGAAGGATATTATCTGTATATAGCTTCTCCTATAAACTAAAAGCATGGCCAGTAAATTCTAGTTTACCTCAGTTCAATCCATTATTTCTTTCTTTCGGTGGTGTTCAAGAATTAAATATGCTCTGTTCTTTTTTTGGTAACGCAGCCAAAATGAGTATTGATGAAAGTTTTCAAAGAAGAGCTCACTTATGTTTTCAGACCTGTTAAAAACTTCATTTTGAATATTTACATGGAGATAGTGACTGTAATTTTTATCAGTAGTCCATGGTTTTTATTTTGAGGGAACTTTAAATATTTGACAGACACCCTGGAGTGCATCATGGTTAAAACATGAACTTTTGTTAACAGTGAAACTTTGCTTATCTGCTGCATCTTTGCCTTCTATCCAGAAGACTTTAACCATAGGAAGCCTATGCATGTCCTTATTTATATTTTACATGGCTTCTGCTGATTTGCTTTGTCTCTATGCTCTTCATTTCCCCCTAAAGCTTAACTTATAGTTCTTGACAGTGGAATGTACCCTGTAATGTCTGAAAATATGTGATTCATTTAATAGCTGTTAACTTTCAGTTCTTTCAAAATCAACCTGCCTTGCTTGCTAAATGATGAGGTCACTTGCATGTGTATCTCTGCCAAAAAGAAAAGCAGCAGCCAACCCTCTCTTCTGGGAAATGAAGGAAAAATGAAGTGCAATTTATTATCATGTTGTGGAACTGCAGATATTGACCTGTTCTCTCGTATTGTGTGCGCTGGTTCAGCAGTGAGCTGATTTAATAGCAAGGATTATCAGCACTCAATCTAATTTATGGGAGGTTTTTACATATCCATAATTTTAATAAAGATACATTGCCCTCTGAAGTAGTAATGTAAATATTGCATTATTTAATGAATGATGGGTGTAAAACTAACTTGAGTGGTTTTACATTATGCCCTAACAAATACACACCATCTGTATAGATGAGATACATATGGATGAACTGCTATTCCAGTGGTCAAATGTAAAAAGCTGTATAATTACAGACCAGGGGGGGTGTTGCTTTGGGGAGTTCAAATCAATCATTTGCACTTTTATATAGTCTTATGTTGTTCTACTGGATCACAGTTCACTTTGGTAGCATAACCTCTTATCGTGGAATCAGTAACAGAACAGAGAAACCAAGTACCTCCAAGAGAAAACAGTAATTTTTAAAGTTGCATGGGTTTATAAACATTATAAATACAAATATTTTATATATGTATTCAAGAAGCGATGTATTTGCGTAGAAGTGCAGTGTCTGGTCAGGTGGGCAGTGAAGCTGAGTAACTCTATTTGTTCCTAGGCCATCTTTTCACAGTTCCAGCACAGCCGAGAGAAAGCGCTCCCGTCGGATAACATGAGACACGCCCTCGCAGAAAGCTTCAAGGATGAACAGCGTTTCCAGCTTGGATTCATGGATGATGCAGCAGAATGCTTTGTGAGTTTTCGTGATGGTAGTTCAGTAGAACTGTGTTTAGCTGATGCCAAGCTGGCCTGTTGTTCTGGTAGCTCCCGGCTCACAGGGAGGATTCCAGTAACACAGTGCTCCCGACCTTCTCTATGCCAGTTTAGGGCAATAAGCATGATGAACTCTGAGTCACTCTTGGAAGTTTTTGGGTGGAGAGAAGCATTATCTTCTGAGGAGAAGCAGCACCTGTGGATTTGAATATATAGTCTGTTCCTCATCAGCTGTTGAAATATATTCCATTACAACTCGCCAGCTCATTACTGAATTCTTCTGCAGAAGAGATTTCCATTCTCTTATCCAAGAGTGAAGGGTCACTTGAAGATCCTGACTTGCTGTAGTTATTTTCTGCTTTTATTGGCTCACTGAAAAACATGAGCCATTGACGTGGCCATTAAAGATGACTCCGGATGGCACAGAACTCTGGTAAAGAAACCTTTTGAAGAGGTCCTACGTTAGACAATGAAAATGTTCACCATAAAACACTGACAGTATTAACCTTCCGACAGATTTGAGGGGCAGAAAACATGGTTGCCGCTTCAGTTACTTTCAGCTTTGGACATCTTTTGGAAGTATCCACAAATTAATTCCTCCTACCTGCCAGATGCATTTTCACCTGAAAGCAATTTTTGGAGATCTTGCAGTCAGGTTAATGGATTGCAGTCATGAAAGAAAGCCTATCATTAATGTTCCATCTTTTCAAAATGCATTTGAACCCTGAACTAATCAGCTGTCTGATTTACCTGAATAGACTCCCTTCTTCCCATTACCTCTGGTAATTTAGGCAAAAGAGGAAAAAATGGCTGTGCAGATTCAGGGGCAAAACTCATGGCCATCATAGTATTGGGCGGTGCCAAGGGGAGTAGGTGGGAATACTAAATTGTAATGTTCCTCATGTATTCTGACTTCATCAGTTCAGTTTGTATTTACATTGCTGTTTCTTTTTAGGAAAATATCCTCGAGAGGATTCACTTCCACTTAGTGCCAAACAGTGAGACGGATATGTGCACTTCCAAATCCTGCATTTCTCATCAGAAGTTTGCTATGACGCTGTATGAGCAGGTCAGACCCTCATTTGGTGGCTTGAACAAAGAACTTTTTTCCTCTGTCCTGAGTGAATAAGACCTGAAGTATTTTTGGTGTTGCAGTGTGTCTGTCGCAGTTGTGGAGCGTCATCGGATCCGTTGCCTTTCACGGAATTTGTGCGTTATATTTCCACCACAGCCCTGTGGTAAGAGCTTCTGTTCTTGTTACTTGTTTTTCTTCATGCACGTTTCTAATAATAAATTCAGAAAAATAAGTTACTTGAGAGTTGGCTGAAATCTGTTGACGCTGAAGAAGTGAGATCTGCGGTTCTGTCATTTATATTTTTACAGTAATGAAGTAGAAAAAATGATGGAGAGGCATGAACGTCTCAAGCCAGAAATGTTTGCAGAGTTGCTGCAGGCAGCAAATACTGCTGACGACTACAGAAAGTGTCCTGTAAGTAAACAAAGATGCTACATTACTTTAAGATACAAGGGAGAATTCTTTAGGACATGAAATCAGGCTGAAGGATTTCCCTAAAAGCATGTTACCTCTGGCTGCTTCAGCACAGACCGGCCTAGGGTGAAAAAAGCCCTTAAACTCATATTTAGTTGCTCTGTTATTGAGATTGCAATTTTAAGGTGGTGATTGGTAGAAGTTAAGCTGGAGTCTTCATCAGAGAGTTTTTATGATGAAGAATGTTACTCTTAAACTGTTAGAAACAAACACCACAACTAAATTTTAGAATTAGAAGAAGTTGCAGAATTGTTTTGTTGTGCTTATTCTTGTGTAGTAACCCACCTTTGGACTTCCATTTTTTAACATCTCTGTTTTCCCTCCCGTCATGTTTTTTTCCCCTTTTTCTAGAGTAACTGTGGTCAGAAAATAAAAATTCGTCGTGTTCTTATGAATTGTCCTGAGATTGTGACAATCGGCTTAGTCTGGGATTCAGAACACTCTGATCTGACAGAAGAGGTTATGAGGAATCTGGCAACACAGCTTTATCTTCCTGGGGTACCTGACCTAAAACTTACTCTTTGCTTACTCTAGAACTTAATTTGACATGGATTTTATGGATATGTAAATATATGCGACATAGAAGTACTCATATGTATTTTTTAAAAAGCACGATTTAACTTCGAAGTTTATGTCTGCTTTTACCATTCTTTATAATGTGCTGCTTGATGTAGTTTCCGTGAGAGGGAAAAGTCCTGTCAGAAGTGTTGGTTTTGTGCTTAAGAACAGAGATTAATGTAGGTGTGTTCCTAGTTGAAAATCTAGGAATATCATTTTCAGTTTGAAATGTGTGGAATTATTCCAGAGCATTAATATTTTACTCTTTCAAATAGGGGGAAAAAAAAATTAAAATAGACCTATGAAATACAAAAATCAGTATTTATACTCAGGTAAAACTGCATAAAGCTACAAGACAGTCAATACCAATGGCCTTGGCGAAATGCCAGCAGTAGGTCAGGAAATGGAGGCTAAATGTTTTTCATACATTTTAAAATATATAATCATTTTTACAGCTGTTTTATAGGGTTACCGATGAAAATGCCAAAAACAGTGAGCTTTTCCTTGTGGGAATGATTTGCTACACGAGCCGACATTACTGTGCCTTTGCCTTTCACACCAAGAGCTGCAAGTGGGTGCTGTTCGATGATGCTAATGTAAAAGAGGTAAATGCTGGTTTTACTCCTACCAAATTTAGTGAGCTTTTCTTTCCCAGAGTGCATTCTCCTGACACCAAACTTGGAAGAAAGTCAAGGCAATGTTTTTATTTTAATAAACCTTCAGTTTTGTAAACCAGTTTTCACAGATGAATTTTGGGGCTGGCTTCGCTACTTTATAGTCGTGCCCTACAAATGCTGGATGTTGCAGAATGTTCATGCACTTCTGTGCTGTTGAATTTGTACTTCTTTAAAAAGAAAAAGAAGATACTGGCAGTTGTATTCATAGGAATGACGTTCTGATTGTTATCCCATGGAATATTATTCTTTCTGCTGCAGTTTATGTACACCAACGTGCTAAACTGTTGACTCTTCCTGTACATTTGGAATTAGGCATTTGGTACCACCTGCTTGATAAATTACTCTTTCTGTGTTTGGGTTCAGGGCTGCTGGTAAAGTTTTGAGGTTTGTTTTGTTGTTTCTTTCTTAGATTGGAACAAAATGGAAGGATGTGGTCTCCAGGTGCATTCGGTGTCACTTCCAGCCATTGCTGCTATTTTATGCTAACCCAGATGGCACAGCTGTATCTCCAGAAGATGCACCAAAGCAGATTATTCACTGGTCTCAGTGCAAATCAGCAGGAGGAAATGGGGAAGACTTGGGTAATTAGTTATATATATATTTATTTTTTTAAATAACAGTATCAGCTGTATTTCTAAAATGGGGTTTATAAAGGAGGAGGTAATGGATTGGCTGCTTTTTACTTATCAATCATTATCTAAAGGGTCTCAAAAGAAAAGAGACTAGTGTATATAATCAATGTTAGAACTGTTTGGTTAATAAGGGAATAAAAACTGAGACTAATGGGTAATACGGAAAAAAGATGTTCTTTTGTAGACTCGTCAGAACTGCTTTGCACAGCTTCAGTAATTTGAGAAGAAAATTGCAGTGTATTTGTATATGTGGGTGTTCTTATGTGTGTACTGAAACATTTAAAATACCTTTTAAAAGTGCTATAAAAAGATACTTTAAAGCTTCATCCACATGTAGATTTAGAGCATGTGTGTCTCTGTGTGTGTGTATATATATACATATATATATACACACGTATGTATGGACAGAGAGCACAGTTCAGAACTTTGGGGAAAATCAAAAGGAACTTCAGGAAACTTCTTCTATCTGAGATTCATATAGAATGGGCCTCCCTGTAAGAATGCAACCTTTTGGTTCTGCAGTTTATACTGCTGTCCTGTTTTTTTTTAAATTTTAATCTTAAACATAACTTACAAGTAAATTAAATGAAAGCCAAATTGAATTTGACATGTTCCTCTTCACATAATGCATAGTGATAGGACATAGACTGCTTCAGGGAGGAAAGAATTGAGGACCCTCTTCCACTACAGGCTACCACTGTAAATATGGAAGTTTATCAAATATTACAGAACCTTATTTCCTAGTACATTGAAATGTAGTGTGTGGGTTTTAGTGAGGTTTTTCTTCTGTGTTTTTTTAATCTGCAATTAAAAAGCGCTTTTTTTTTTTTTTTTAATTTAGATATTGAAAATTTTAACTTGGGAAGCTTTTTCTGTCTAAAGACAAATGTATTGTTTGACAGGATTTGAAAAGCATTCTGCTGCTAAATCAGAGCACGTGAAAGAGAATGGAATTGGAGACCCCCCTAATCAAAGGAGTAATAAAAAGCTTCAGCCAGATAATTCAGCGTTCAGTAGAAGCCACGTTCAAGCGAGTGGTGGGAGAGGTCCAGGTGTGTATTCCCCATTCCCACCCAAAAAACCCTCAGATATGTCTTACTATGAAATATTTCAGATTATGGCACTTCAGGCACGTGATAACCTCAGGATTAGAAGTGTTTCTAAAGGAAGAATTCCATTATTGACTGAGTTGTTGTTCAGGCATCCATTCGGTGTTTATGTGAATACCTGCCATGGAATGTTAATTTTTCCAGAGAACTGCAAATGCAGAATATTTTTTATTACGCTCATTATTCCTTCATTGAAGTGGCTCTTGAGGCCTTGATCCATTTCTCAGTCATCATCAAGCTTTCCAGTCACGTTGTTGGTCGAAAGGCTCATTAGTGACTAGAGGCTGAGGTGAGACTCTGTGGATCACCTGTGGAACACTCTTCCCCAACATTGTGTGTTGTGATGTGTAGCATTATTTGTAGTCCTGTATGTTAATGGACTTTATGTTTGGGAAGAAATCCAATTTTCTCAATCTGTGTTATGTAATCCATCAGTCTTTTTAAGTAGTACTAACATGAAAAAGATTAGGTTATGGTCCCTAAATGGTCCATATTTGTGTGTTTTGATGTATTTGTGTATTTTGATGATGAATGACTTTTGAGTTATGGTCTTTGACGAGAAGTGTTCTTTGCAGCTAAGCTGGGTTACAGCGATCAAAAGGACAGGCTGAAGGACTTATCCAGAGAGTGTGCTCAGAAAGCTGCTGACATGAAAAGCTTCACATCCTTACGGAAAGATACGGACAGAGGACCAAGGAAAGAGTCTGGGAGACCAAGAGGTACATTTTAAAAATGGGACCAGAGAATCCATGGGTTGAATAGCTTTCTGCTTTGAAGAGAAATTCAGTAATCTGAAATATGTACTGGATTTGTAGAGATACTGTAAGAAACATTAGTAGTGTAACAATATCAGTTAGAACCCAAACCATTCTATGAAACATGAACGAGAACTGTAATGGAGCTTTTTTCCTTTTGTTCTTCCAAGACATGACTGGGGAAGACCGTTGCAGCGTGAAGTCGGGGTCTCCTCCCGTTGGACATGGCCTCAGGCACTGCACGGATCAGCGGATATACAGCAGCCAGGGAAGAGGCCCCTACAAGCACGACAGCGCCCCTCACCCAGCAAAGCTTCCTGCACACGTGCTTGGATCACACAGAACAGACCCTTTTGCTGCTGGGGAGAAACCAGTGGCAAGGACACGGCCTGATGGTGTCACTGGCTATGATACAGACACCAGTCAGGACTCCAGGGACAAAGGAAGTGTCAGCAGCAGGAGCAGAAGCAAAGGTTGGAAACCAATGCGGGAGACGCTGAACGTAGACAGCATTTTCAGTGAGACTGAGAAAAAACAGCACAGCCCAAAGCACAAGGCAACCCTGAGCAGTAAATCTAAGCACGAAAAGGAGCGGAGCTTTAACCACTGGCCAAAAGAGAACCAAGTGCAGAAGGGTTTAATGACTATATATGAGGATGAAACGAAACAGGATACGGGAAGTCGAAGCTCACTGGATTCAGAGGGAAAAGGGAATGCTGAAAAAAGCAAAGGATTTACAGAGAGAAAAGTCCACAGTGATAACTGGCAAATTCAGAGGACAGAATCTGGATATGAAAGCAGTGATCATATCAGCAATGGATCTGCAAATCCGGACTCACCTGTTATTGAAGGAACCAATCCTGCAGATGTCAAGACTGTGAAAGAAAGTGCTTCCTGCAGGTAATGCTGATGCCCTTAGTGCTTGCACAGAAGGTATTCGTAGAAAAACAAGCTGTTCTAATATATTTGTATTATTTAGAAAACAGAAGACCCAAGAAAACATGCTTTGGAACTTGCTTGGGGTCAGGCATGTGGAAAGCTGGAGTGTGTCTAGAAGTAAGGGTGTGGGCAATGAAGTGTTGAACTTGCCCGCACGCTGAGGCTGCAGCACTGGTTGGTTCCCTGGGGAAGGCACTGAGCCAGACACTGCTGAGCCTTGCTGAGGGACAGGGTGTGTTCATTTGTAGTAATTGCTACACTTCTGTACTCAGGAGATTTTTAGACTGTGGGTAAATTTCCATCTGTAGTGGAACACAGTGTCCATATAAATCATACCTGTAACATTAGCACAGACAGGCCCCGACGAGGAGATGGGATTGGCAGGGGGTCAATCTTGTGTGCTGATACTACTCATTGTGCAGAAATCCAGTGTTCTAGAACACCTCAGATACATATTGATCACCTGGTAATTGATTGACCTGTTTGAAATAATCTTTGCTGAAAAGTGTAAAATTGCTAAAACTGGCCAAAATGTGGTTAGTAGCCATACTAACATGTATGTTAGTAATTAAGTATCCTGTTCAGGGATACTTTTCATGAAAAGTTATTTAATGGGGAAAAAAACCAATAGCAAATACCAGGAAATGAAAAGGCTTTGACTTCCTTCCAGTACCTGAAGGGAGCCTACAAGAAAGATGGAGAGGGAGTTTTTACAAGAACCTGAAGTGAAAGGACCAGGTGGAATGGCTTGAAACTGAAAGGGAGTAGGTTTAGATTAGATATTAGGAAGAAATTGTTTACTGTGAGGGTGGTGAGGTTGTCCAGAAAAGCTGTGGATCCCCCATCCTTGGAATTATCCAAAGCCAGGTTGGATGGGGCTCTGAGCAACCTGTTCTAGTGGAAAGTGTCCCTGCCCATGGCAGGGGTTGGAACTGGATGGTCTTCAAGGTCCCTGCCAACCCAAACCATTCTCTGATTCTGTGATTCTCTAAGTGGAGATGCAAAAATTTACAACTTTATTTCCTAAAGTATTGGGATAAGTTATCAAAACAAACGATGGAGTTAAAACATACAAAATGCAGCTTCCGTAGTGAAACGTCGTTGATTATTTCGAAACCACGAGAAAGCAAAATCAGTCATTTTTGTCTGTCTGTATTAAAAGATCCAGGTCATCCTAAATTTTTGTGGATCAGCACAGCCTGTCACGTGTGGGAGCAGTGCTAAAAGCAGTGTTCAAATCACATATCTGCTTCTTTTACAGTGAACAGAACTTGTCAACCAAAAGAGCTGAGCATGTGTTACATTCGGTGCCCCAGCAGAACAGAAACTTCCATGGTAAGAACTCCTAGAAAGGTTAAGCTTTCAAAAAGTACTTCAGATATACCAGAATTTGAATGCTTATTAATATCACACAAGAGTTGGCCGGATTTCTGAATAGCCTTTTATATTTTTATCATTTTCCTGCATAAATGAATGTCTTCATATGTCACAAAATCAAAAAATGTACATACCATTTCTGATTGCCTTTTTTTTTTTAGCAAGCCACAACCAGATATTTCAAAGTTAGGCAATTTGTGCGTCAGGTTGGCTGTATTTCAGTGTATTAGAAGAAAGTCAGCATGGAATTTGTAGCTGGTTTTGACCATGATGGAAGAGGTTTTCTTATGTACTTATTTTCAGTGGAGATCTCTCTTACTGACTCATCATAGCCTGTGTACTCTGTCTGCTTGAAAATGGCAGAGGAAATCTGTTTTGTGGGTGTTTTTCCTGCACAGTGAATTAGGAATTTTCTTAAAGCTTTTCAGTGAGTTATATTGATGGCTGAAGATGAAAAGTGTTCGTATCCTTTCTTTGTTGTTGTTTTTGTTTTGTTGTTGGGTTTTTTTTGTTTTGCCAAGTGTGCATGTTTCTTCTCCTCCCTAGCCCCGCAAGAAAACCCAGACACAAAAAACATTTTACTTTTGTTCACTCCCTGTGTTTTCCCCAAAAGCATTTCCATGAACTTGCTTGGTGGATACGAAGGAAGATTTTTTTTTTTTGAAGGCCTGGGTGGACTGTGGTACCATTTGTTTTCCTTCAAGATATGAAGAAATATCAGGAAGAAACACTTGTAATAAGGAAGTCTACTTCCTTTTACATACTAATATGTCTGCTGGGGTTTTATAAAGTTGATAAATGCCTTGGCATATAAATATTATAGGTCAGCATGAGGCCAGCCAAAATCATTATCTGCTGGTGCTGAAACAATGGAAGGGTGCTTGTACAAAGAAGGGTAATAAATATTAGGCCACTTCCTCAGGAAACATTTGATTTTTATAGATATCATACTTCTTTCCAAATAATGTATAGTATAGTTTCTCCTAAGACTTAAAGTGTGGGGGGGGTGGCGTTGCCATACCACTTCTACCTTTTCTGGCCTTATTCTAATCTATTTTTTGGTTGTAGAAAGAGAAGTAATTTGGTGTTTTATTCTGATGAGCAGAAAAAGCCCCAAACCCCAAACTGAGTTGTGTGGAATGCGAAGATCTGGTTTTGCACGACATTCGCTGTGCTTAGTTCTGTACTACCCCATTCTTATCAAACACACCTGGATAGGAAAAAAAGAAAACAACACCAGTGAAAAACACATGAACAACTCTGCTGGAATGAAAAATAAGTGGGTTAAAACAATGGTTGAGCTTGTAATGAGTATTCTCTGGAGGGAGTACTTAAATATACTTAAAGGTTTCAACATGTATTGTACATTTTCTTTAAGTGCAGTGATTTCAGGTGATCCTTAGAGTTATCATAAAAAATTGATAGGATCCCATGTAATCAGTTATTTCAATTCAGTAACTAACTTTTGAATAGTTTCATAACAAAAATGTATGTATTTGAATCAGTTGTGAAGATCTCACGTGTACAAGTTTTGGAAAATAATACTTTTAGGGGAATTGATTAATGGACAGAAAAGATAATCTGAGGAATTTGATAATTTCACATGTATAGAGGGTTCAATATTTATTTATCTCACTATTAAAAGTGTGCCAGGACACCTTTAGCAAGGACAATAGCCGTCATTTACAGTTGTATTACCTGTGTTTTATCTCTGGGTGTTATGAACAAGACATGGATTGGTAGGTAAGAACCAAAGAGGCTCCCAGAAAATAGGACTTTTAAAAAAAATGCTCAGTCCTTTCTGAGAGAGGACTGGAATGGAATGTAAGAAATCTTTGTTAGGCTTTCATGGCAACTCCAACAAATAGGTCTGAGTGGGTTTTCTGTGTGGAAAACTTGTTATGGAAATAATGTTGGACTTGTAATTCTGCCCACCGTTTGTGTAACTGTGCTTTTCCAGCTCCTTGTTTTTAACTGGAGCTGAATAAGGAAGGCTACTGTTCAGCAGTTGAGGAATTCTGTCCCTGACTTACAAAAATAAACTTATTGTTAGAGCATTATAAAGATAGAAACGCTGGATCACACAGTGGTGGGGAGATCAAATGGCTGCTGCTTACACTGGCAGTGAGCAGTTGATAACTAATGCTGAAGCAAAGGTCCCCCAAGGCCAATCCCTAATTTGTGTGGTCAGAAAACACAAATATTGAGGAAGCAGATGTAGCATCCATAATTCATATTAATGACCTTGTGTTTATGCAGTTGGAACTGGATGAACTGAGGAGGCGAGGGGTTTTTTTTGGTTATAAGGAACATGTGACATGAGCAGCGTGAGGGCAAAATTTCCAACCTCACATTCTTCCAATTGAAGAATGATGACTATAATTTTAATGTTTTTCCTGTTAATTATTAAGCTCAATAGCATGAGACAACTCCAGCTGAAATCTAGACTCATCCGGAAGCTCTGGTGAGTGTGTAAAGAAGAATCCAAATTGCCTTTGCTTCCGAAATTACAGTTTCTTGAATATAAGGATTCTTTTTTTATGAAAATTGGTCACCATTTTTAAAAAATAATATTCTCTTTTGGACAAGTTATAACTTCTTGACTTAGGTTATGTTCTTATTCCACATTTCCAAAGCTTCCAGTAAGTTTGCCTGTAATTTCAACTTAATTCAGAAGATGTCTGGGTTAAGAGAGAGGAATTTGCCACAATATATTTTATGAAAAGTAGTACAGTTTGGGTTTTTATTGACAAAATTACTTTAAAAAAAAAAAGGGGGGGGGGGGGGGGGGAAAAAATTTCNNTGGGGGGGGGGGGGGGGGTTGTAGAAAAATTTCCAGGAAATGTGCAGCTAAAACATATTAGAAGGAAATTAAATTTAATGTGGAGTTGAGTTTTTGTTGGAGATTTATGTT
Source organism: Pachyramphus minor (assembly GCA_013397135.1). NCBI lineage: Eukaryota > Metazoa > Chordata > Aves > Passeriformes > Tyrannidae > Pachyramphus > Pachyramphus minor. The sequence goes on along the minus strand of VYXB01003981.1, from coordinate 137,532 downwards.
CATATGGGGTTTTTTCCCCCCCAGAAATTGGACTTGGGAGGTTTTTGCACATGTTCTGTATTTGTAAATGGAGGTATCAGGGGAGAAGTTCTGTCCTAACAGTGGGCTAGAGAAGGGATGTTAATCTTTGGGAAATGTCGATGGGCTCCTCAGCTGTGAGCAGAGGTGTTGATAAATGCGAAAAGCAGGCAGTTTGTCCCTGCTGAACCAGTTTCAGGTGTTGCTCCCCTCAACCCTGGGGGCCCGCTGATAAGGCTGTGGGGCTCGGGCCGAGCGCCGTGCTTCTTTAGGTTCGCCAAGGACGCGGAGCCAACATTCCCGCGGGAGCCGGCGCCCGGCTTTCCCCGTGCATGGCTGTCCTGTCCGCAGCGGGGAAAACAACCGGTGTATTTTTGAGGCGGGCGCGGGGCGGTGGGAGGTGCGGCGCTGCTGCCGCCGGGCCGGGAGCGGCACTGCCGCGGGCACGGGGGGAAACCATCCCAGCGCCAGCGCCTGGAAACGCTCCCGCCTGCTGGGAATGCTGCTGCTGCCCCCTGTTCCTGGGCTCACTGCTGCGGAACTCCCGGCAGCGGCTGTTAACTTCCCGCCCCAGTCACTGCTTGCCCCTTGCCACCGTCACACAGGCTCGGTCAGTAGTGGTATTTTACTGTAAGTAGCTCATCGTGCAGGATCTTTAATTAATTTCTTTTTTCAATGCCAAGACTTGAAGGAAAGCCATAGAGGGGCTTTGTCTCTTGCGCTGGTTTAGCCTCTGCTACCTGTGTTCTTGCTCAAAGAGGGCATCTTTAGTCTTCCATCACTTAAAGACAGGCCACATACTGACCATCAAAACAAGCATCACCCAAAGTTTTATTTCTATTCTGTTGTGTTGTTGGGCTTTTGGCTTGTATGTTCATGAGTCAAAATTTCCAAGACTTTTAATGCTTAAACTTGGAGAAGTAACAAGTGAAACAGGGCTGTAGTTATGAGTCTAGTCTATACATTGACAAAGTAAGCCATTGTAATAATAATGATAATAAGCCATTCCCTTAAATGGCTCCACAGCAGGTGACTGATTATAATGGGCTAATCACTGCATTAGGAAGACTTACAGTATCTATCTCTAAACAAACAGACTGTTGCCTGTCACTTGCCAAGAGAGTGTTTTATTCTACATGGTGTTGACACGAATACCTCAATGCCTCCTTTATTTACTGTTCACTGGGAGCTGCCTTGTTCAGAAATTGTGTATTTTCAGGGAATGTTTTTTTTTGCCTGTGAGCAAAAAAAGCTTCTGGAGTGGGAGTGCTGGAGTGCTGGCCCAGGCCCTCAGTGGTGTGTGTTTGGGGCATGTGAGTGATGGTGCTCTCTGTCTGCTCAGCATTTCTGTGAGCTGTACAATCTTGCCCTAAGGTTTTCATTGTTTTAAAGGATGTATTTCTTTAAACCCGCATACAAAAAAACCACAAACCAAAACATCCCCAATCCCTACATTCGTTCCATTTCATTATTATTACATGATGTGAAATTTCAGAATTCATAGTTTTTATTTTGTAATTTAAATGACTTCAGATGTTTGAATAAGCAAGCATTTTTTAATAAAAAGCTGCTTTTGAAAATGTGCTTCTAGTAAGATTAAATATTAAGGTGATGCTGAAAGTGTGTCTATAGGACTTCAAAATTGTGATAATTATCTATTTTCTGGTAAGAAAAAAACCCAGAAAATTTCCTTCAGATTATTTAGCATTAAGGTAAGATCTGGCCACCTCTGACAGATTGTCTTCAAAATGGCTATTTTATCTCAAATCTTGAAAGGCATTAATTGTCCTGTTTTGTTGTGTGTTGTTGGTTTTTGTAACCTCTGAGCAATTACAAAGAAGGAATTGGACTGTACATATGCTTATTTTGAAATACTTTTTTTTTTTCTACCCCCAGATCTGAGGAAAGACCAGTTCAATTCTGAAGTGAACTACAGACCTCGTGTTGGTTTCCCAACAGAATTACATTTGCAGGTGCCCAGTCCTCCAGTAAAGAGGTAATTAATACTGGCATTGATTTACTCTGTAATAGTTTAAGAAATACTGAATTCTGTTATGTTACAATAATCAATATTAAGCATTGAAAAGCTAAGGTATTGAATATTTTTGACAATCAAGAATCTAAACACAAATTTAGCAGGCAAAAGTAACATCCAGTATTTGAAAAGTGGATGTATCAGAATCACAAGGATGCTTAGAGGAGAGCAGAGGCCATGTTTGACCTAGTCCTGAATATTGAAGGAATTTATCTTACCTTGCTTCTCTTGCAGAGATTTGGGGGGGGGGGCATTTCAAATGAAAGAAACCTTGGAGTAATTTAATACAACTTTTAATCAATGGCTGTAATTTAAACAGATTCCAGTTCTCTCATCAGTTTGAATATTTAGACAGTTTTACCAAGACTATCTTTGAAAAAATCCTTAGGTTATTTGAACCTCTTCATATGTTTTTAGGGATACTTACATCTCGTGTGGTTTTGTATTTTAGAGCTGAAATGCCCGAGACCAACAGGAAGTTTTTCCCCTCAGCAGCTGTACAGCCAGTTGTCAAAGACGTTGTGAAGTCGGAAAGCAGGAACAAGGCAAACGACCCGAACCCTTCCGAGTGGCTTCACCCGGACAGGGCAGAGAAGGTGAACGTGGCAGGGTTCTGTCCTGACGGCGTGTCCCACCCCTGCCCCGAGAATGCCTGTGGCAGGAAGCTGCTCCCCAGTGACTTTGCCCCCTGTGCCCAGCCGCAGTCTCATCACACAAGGACGCTGGGTCCCAAGGTGGGCTTGGTGCCCTGCGTGCCACAGTCCCTGCCCGAGGGGCCCGTGGTGCTTCCCGCCCCTCCCGCTGAGCACACCGGGCTCCTGCTGCGGAGGGGCGATGCCCTTTGGGTGCCTGAAGCAGTGTACCAGAACGTCCCTCCCCCTCTGCCACCCAAGAAATACGCTCTGAATCCTTTGCCAGGATCAGAGGGGACCTTGGCAGCGGATGGAAAATCCACAGAAGCGTTGCAAAGCAATCCACTGAGGCAAACAGGTGCACCTCCAAAACCTGCACCAGAGCCAAGTGTACTCCCACCAGAACAAAGGCTGAAAGAGCCCTTTCCAGGGAACGAACTGTTTGTCCACAAACCGGATTCTCCACCTCGCTTGTCAGTCAATGAGTTCTGGACCGTGTCTGAGAACTTGTTGAAGAAAGGATCCCGTCACACGGGGCCAGGTCCTGGCTACGTGGATGGCAACGACAGCGTGTCCCTCACGACCTACTTCTCCGTTGACAGCTGCATGACTGACACCTACAGGATGAAGTACCACCAGAGGCCCAAGCTGTATTTTACAGAGAGCGGGAGCTTTCCCAAGGAGAAGCGTCCTCCAGCAGCGGGGGTAGAACTGAATGCTACATACCACCCCACCCTGGAGCCCAGGCACCCCGCAGCCGAGCCCAGGTACAAGGCAAATGCAGAAGGCATCCACTGCAGCCGATAGATCCGTAAAAACCCCCACACCTGGATCTGACTTTTGCACTTCAGGTAGTCTGTGAACAGGCACAAACCTTGAATGTGTGTGTGTGTGTGTGATAACCAGGTACCCAGCAGAGTGTACTCTGCGTGGGAGCTCCGACTGCTCACATGAATATGCAAATGGGAGGCGAACGGAGGAGAAGAGGTGCTAAACTCGTGGTTCCTGGATTTGTTACTCTAGTTGCCTTAACGCTTACCTCTGTTACTCAGCTTGTCTTCTACACTTTGTACTACACTTTGTCCCTTGGGGGTGTGCACATCTTACAGCAGTGGGATCGACTGCGTGTTACAAAATCTGTAAGAAGATTCAATTAGTTGGATTTAAGAAGTGCTCCTTCAGACTGTGGTCACTCCCGACAGAGACTAACAAAAGGGATAAACATACTACCACATAAAATGTGGTAAATGTAGTAATAACAGAGTATTATTTGTCCTGAGAAGTAGCAGGAGATGACATGGGTTTTTTAACTGACTTCTCTGAGAGTCTGTGCTTTCACAAACCTTCAAGTGTCTTTAATACAAGTTTACCCAGAGGATTTATTTTTTATTTGAAAAGCCTTAATAATAATAATAATAATCCTTTAAAAACCGTCCTGGTTTGCAAATGTTAAATGAGACTTTCAAAGGGAATTGAAGCAAACTGCAGTAATATTGGCCTATTAATACACCTGCTCTATGTTAGTGTACATTTTTAAACACATTTATCAGATTTTTTTCACCCTATAAGCTATATACTTTAACTTATTAAATTTAACCACACCAGTTACAAACTGGTATAAGAGAATAGGATGCTAATTTTAAATACAGAGTTATCATGCAACTATGACAGATTAGTTTTGTAAGGTTTTACACAGAGTTATGGCTTATGTTCAGTTCTGATTTTATCCTACATGTGCATGCAAAATTATTGCTGCTATTTATTAAGCTTCCCTTTTTTTCAACTTGACACTTTGAGCAAGGGTTCATGGGGATCACACATTTGATTTTTTTTTTTTTAATTAAATTTTTTTTGTACTGATGTGTTTCCCCCTTTGGAACAGCCCTATGCATGGGTAGGGTCTGCATTAGCAGATCAGTGCAGCTGTTCTGTGGTGGCTGAGGGGCAGGGAAAGAAGAGGTTCCTCTTTCTCTGCTCTGTCACTGCCTACAGTTTTGGCAGCTCTGGCATTTACCTTGTCTTTTGTTAACCTGACTCAGTAACAAAGAGGAGGATGTATTTGGCTTTTATGTGGTTAGTTAAGTCAGTGCACAGAACTATCTGGCGTGTGCTGAGGCAGTGGCAGCAAAGCCTGACACAATCCAAAAAGGCTGAATTTTTCCATCACTCACATTAGGGTGTTAACTTGGGGTGCTGCTGATTACACCTAAATCATCAGTGCCTTTTAGTTATGAAAACAATGCAAGGTTAAATATGCATAATAAACACTCTTGCTTATACTTGCACTGTTAGTCAGAAAAGCTTTTTTATTTTATGTTTATAACCTTACGTACCTGAGTTTTAGTGCTCCAAGCAAACGCTGGCAATTGTTTAGCACAATTATCCAAGGTAAACACTTAAACATTGCTTTCGGTTATTCTGTGGCAAGGTCAGGGTTTTTTCTTTTAAATTCCATGCAACTTGCAGTAGAACTGGAACATTATATATATGCAACAAACCAGGTATCTCAGATTAACGTTATTTCTACCTTTTTGATCGAAGTTAGTTGTAGCACTTGGGGAAAAAAAATGAATTCAAGGATTTATAGTGAAAATACTATGCATGTTTAGGTATGGCTGCTGGTAAACAGGAACTTAAAAAATGATACTTTTGTAAGAAAATCAGTTGAATACAGAAGAACACTAAAAATATAAGAATTTGGGTGATTCCTGTTGTAATATTTTTGAGAGAGATTTCAGAACCTGTAAATTAAACTTTTCTAGTTCATCTAGCCATGTTACATAATATACATAGCCAGTTAAGTACAGATGTCTTCTAATACTTGTGTAAAAAAAACAAACAAACCTAAGATTAATGGAATTTGTAAATAATGTATAATTTGTAAAATGTTTCGCAAAAAAAAAAATCTTGTATTTGAAATGACAGTATTTTTATGTATGACTAGCACAGCAACAACTGTGAATGATGTTAGAACACTTATTTTTGAACATGCACAGCAATGTTGCTACTTGTGTCCCAGGAGCAATATGAATGCCTATTCCTGATACCAATGAACTTGGCTCCCAGGAAGCACAACTGGGAAACTCATTTCCGAAGTAGCTGCAGTGATTTAGATGTTCTTCAGTCTCCTTGCTTGGCTTGAAACAATCTTACCAGACAACTCTCTCTGTGCCCCATGTTTACCAGGTATTTAACGACCCTGCATAGACAGCTAACCGAGGCACCTTTGTTTTTATATTTGACTCTGCACTCCATGTATGTATGTATGTAATATTTGCTGACTAATATGTGATAACTCATTTTAACTTACCTAGGGTGCCTATTTATTTTTTTATAAATGTCCCCTCCCGGCTATAGATTTGTATTAAGAGCCTAGACAACTTTTGTAACAGTAAAGATATTAACAAGTCTTGTAATTAATATATATTTTTCAGTCTCTAGAATTATTTTCTTGCGAAGTTCTGCTTGTTCAAATATCCAGATAAAAATTTAAAATCTTTGGTGTCTGTTCTTTGCTTTACTCCACGTTCAAAAAGCAAAGCTGGCTTTCCAGAGCTGTGTTTTTGAAGTGACAGGTAATGCTGCTATTGATGGTTGAGAGTTTTTGCAGAGGTGGAGGTTCAGTTATTTNCCCCCAACTTGGGGGCTGCTGCCCCTCTCCTCACATGGCGGCTGAATTCTTACTGCGACACACACCTTCTCTTCCGTTTTCTTAAATATGTCATTGGCAGAGGCGTTACTATAACTTTTGATTGGCTTTTTCTCCGGAACTATACCTGGGCCTGACCATTTCAGCCCAGGGGGGGTTGGTAACCCACGACAAGCTGTTAAATAGATTAAACTTTTTTATACTCCTGAAATGCATAAAGCAATTTTAATACCATAATCCCTCATATCTGGTGACAGATGACTGATCTAGTTACACAAGCTCTCTTTCCACCTTTATTAGGGATAAGCAACATTTTCCTGGATATATGTATTCCTGAACTCCAAGTGCTGTGAAAGAGCTTGACCCCAGTGCAGCACAAGCTCTTAGGTTTTCTGAGATAAGTGAAACCTTGGATGCCAGATCTGCCTGAAGGAGAAAACTAAATCCCTAGAACAAACCTTGAAGTTTCACTTTCTAAAGGCTATGAAGCTGAGTATCACCTGTCTTCCTTAACAAAAGAGAAATGGAGCAACTCTACAGTGCTTAATAGGTTGTTCCCTTGACATTTCCCTGGTGAAATCATGCCAGAGCCAGGCTGGGGGGGAAATAATAATGAAGAAAGAGTAGTGAAATTCTCTAAAAACTGGAACCTTGATTTTTTTTTACTTGTGAGAATGGAATCACATGTCAATGCTCTTCTGATCTCTGAAACCACTGACTGATTTCATGGGATGGGCAGGGATGGGCATCTCCATTCTTACAACATAGGATAAGCCCATGTCACTGGCAGATTTGTCTTCAACAGTGAAAGAAAAATAAAGGGAAAGAACATGGGCCTACTTGTGCATCCTGGATCCCAGCCGTAGCCCCTTTTCATTTAATGTGTTAGGAAACACCAAAACACTTCCCACTTCAAAGTCTCTACAGTCTAGTTATTATATTTATTCCTGAAAAAAACCCAACAAACCAACTATGAACTGTACTTCTCAGAATTAGAAAAAAGTATCCCCAATGGAGAAACCCTAAAGAAAACTGAACCCTCTTCATCCATAGCTGGAAGCCTGTCTTCTCTAAAACCTGACCAGATACAAAGCTTACTATAAATATATATATGTATATAAATACTGACCCTGAGGAGGCTCAGTAACTGCTGAAGGTAGAGAAGAAAGAAGAGAGAAAGGTGTAATAGAAACCCAAACAGCATCAAACCCTCACAATTAACTTCTTGGAAGTAAAACAGCTGGTTAAGCTTCACCTGTTGAGGGGACAGATATTACAACTTGAGTCCAGGCAAGAGCTAGGTTTTATTCTCAGCCACTCTGCAGAGTGTGCTTTCAGTGGGTTTTATTCAAGCAGGGCTTTCTTCCCTTTCTGCTGCACAAACCTTCAGACAATGATTACACAAGCACAGCCCATCCATCTTACACAACCTTTAAGGCACAGTTTAGAGCACAGAAACAGGACACAGGTAAAAACCTGTAGCAGTAATATTGTGACACAGACAGAGATATATTACGGGATTGCTATAAGCATGTGCCTCTTGCATCCAGCTGCAAGTGGAGCCGTGTTTCCAGCTGCTCATCCCACACAAATGGTCCTTCTTCTCCACTGTTCGTGTTCACGAGGTGCATCCCGCGGCGTCACAGCGGCTCTGCGGGGAACACAAAAGGCCTGGTTATTTTTGCGGTGCTTTTGCGCGTTTGTTTTGAATTCGTTTTCCACTTTCTGAGAAGCGTTTGTGTTTCCCAGGCCTTCTGTGGGACGCTCCGGGGCAGGAACACCGGGGCTGTTCCCAGGGGCTTTCCCTCCGCGGCCACAGCCCCTCGGAGCTCCCTTCTCTTCCTTCTGTCATCCCCCGGCCACCCCCGGGGGCCCTCCCTCACCTCGGCCCGCGCCCTCAGGGCAGCAAGTAGATGACCACGAAGAGCGCCAGGTCGAAAAGGACGAAGAGCCACAGGTCCAGCCAGTAGGACTGTCCCGACAGTGACAGAGACCGTGACTGCAGGGGGCCGCCATCCCCCTGCTCCTGCCGCCGATCCCGCTCCTGCCCCCGGTCCCGCGGCCGCCGCGCCACAGCCTCCATCTCCTCGGGGCTTCCCCGGCGGCTCCACCGCGCAGGCGCCACCGGCTCTTCCGGGGTCGGGGCCAATGAGAGCGGAGCGCACGTACCGCGGCTACGCCCCGCGGCCCCGCCCTTCGCGCGTCACGTGCCGGCCCCGCCCGCATCGGAGGAGGCCCGCCCCGCCCCGCCTCAGGTCCCGCCGGTCCCGCCTCACAGACCGCCCGTCCCGCCTCACAGACCGCCCGTCCCGCCTCACAGACCGCCCGTCCCGCCTCACAGACCGCCCGTCCCGCCTCACAGACCGCCCGTCCCGCCTCACAGACCGCCCGTCCCGCCTCACAGACCGCCCGTCCCGCCTCACAGACCGCCCGTCCCGCCTCACAGACCGCCCGTCCCGCCTCACAGACCGCCCGTCCCGCCTCACAGACCGCCCGTCCCGCCTCAGGTACCGCCCCGCCCTTCATCTCAGGGCCCTCCCCGCCCCTCCCGCCTCAGGGACGGCCCCGCCCTTCCCGCCTCACGTACTGCCCTTCCCGCCTCAGGTACCGCCTCAGGTACCGCCCCGCCCTTCATCTCAGGGCCCTCCCCGCCCCTCCCGCCTCAGGGACGGCCCCGCCCTTCCCGCCTCTCCCGCAGCAGGACAGCCCTTCCCGCCTCTGGCACGGCTCTTCCCGCCTCGGGCACTGCCGCCTCCCTCCCGCTCCTCATCTGTAGAGGTACCGTCCCGCCTCTCCCGCCTCAGCGACCGCCCTTCCCGCTTTAGGGAAGCCCGCTCGATGAGACACGGGTGTGGGGAAGGGGGGGGATGGCGGTCCAGTCAAACCGTATTGGTCTTGTCCTGTCAGCTGTACTTGGACTTGTGTGGGAGTAAACATCCACAAGTTAATCCTGGTACGGTTTATTGGTGAGCAGAAGATGCCCTGAAAGAAACCAAGAAATCCTGTTGTGAAGAAGTCTGGGAAAACTGAAGTTGTTCTAAGATACACTCCTCTCCTTGAAGGTTAGTTGGTGTTAGTACACGAAACAAACATGGAAAAGTTCATGTAGATGGTGTATTCTGTGTCCTTCATTTATGCAACACACAGCTGCACAAGAAATTAAATGGAGCAGCGCAAGCTTACGCCGCACTTACAGTCAGGATGTGCCATCCTCAGTCCAGCCAGTTCACTCCATATTGAAATCAGGGCAATTATTTTCCTCATGTCCAGAAGAGTGACCAGAAACCTAGCAATGTGCTAGACAAAAACTTTCTCGTTGTAGCTATTAACCCTTTTTAGCCTCATATTAAGAGACAAGGCAATGCTTGCTGCAGAATGCAGAGCAGGTGTGTCTGAAGAGAGCTGGCTTCTAAACATGCAGTTTGGGATAGTTATTTTCCTTAAGTTCTGTCAATAGAAAAAAAGATGAATGTGTTTTTATATAGCAAGTATTGGTTAAACATATGTGTGTTAAGTGAAGTATATTAGAGATTTCGGGATGAAACAATGATAATACTTCCCCTTTAAGCCTTGTACCCGTCTGTGTTACCTCACTTGAGCAAAAGGAGCTGTGGTTTGTGGGTTTACTGCCTGTATCAGGAGAGCATTTTGGCAGAAGAGGGAGCTGTGAGACACTGAAGACGTCCTATTTTACTCCACACTTACATAGAATAGTCTTGGAGCCTTGGGTGTTGTCAAGTTTGTTTTAGGTTTTGCCATCCTTATTACACAATATCCAATACACAGAGAAACTGTTTCTCAATATAAATACTAAGAAAAGTTAGCGAGGAAACTAACTTGCCTGATAACCTATGCAAAGATATTTAAGTTTTGGTTATGCAAAATAGTTTCTGCAGCCCTTTATCTTAGGATACTCAGGTAGGAGTTGGGAAAGAAAAATTTTAGCATATGGTAATTGGATTTTTTTTTTTTTTTTTATTCAAGGCAAAACAGTAACATAAGGAACTAGTCTGTATTTTCTCCAGGGCTAGGTAATTGCAGCTTAGGAGGTGCTGTGAGGGGATAAAAGGGAAAAACCCAGCAGAGGATGTGTAGAAAACGGTTTTCTTTCACTGCTTCTTCATTCTGGTGCTGTTCTGGGTGAAGGGCTCAGCCCCTTTTGAAGATTCTCTTGGATTCAACTCCTTCATATACATAGGTCTGTTAAGAAATGAAGAAGAAAAATCAGTGGCTGGTATTGCAAAGTTCTCTTTCACAGATGCTGTTGAGAAGGGGTTAGTAATGAAGGAATGAATTTTGAGGGGTGGCTGTGCAGGCTCTGGGGAGAGGAACATAAGGAAAGCAGCCTGTTGTCCACAGGCATAAATTTTCCCTGCAAATGTTTGAACCACCTCAGGACAGCACTTGAGGGCTTCAGGAAAAACCCAAAGGCCACGTGCAGAACACAATCTATACAGTGTATATTTATTTATCTCTCTCTATCTCCTGTGTAGAACTTGTATACAGGCTTCAGAATGCATGCATGAGATACAGTTCACATGTAGAGGAAAGCATGAAAATCACAGGTTGGGAGTTCTATTTTTAAGTGTTAAATTTTGGTAGATGACTGGAGAATTTTAACTAAAGATAAAGGAAGTTATTTGGCTTTGGTGAAATATTCCTACTTTCAGAACAGCTTTTAAATTTTTTTTCACTTCTTTTTGTTTCAAAGTTGTGTGTGACTCACCTGAACAAGCTCATCACCTACAATTTCTCTGTATGCTTTGAGTATTTTTCCATTGTCTTTTCTGGTAAACGTGCCCACAAGTTTATTTCCTTCCAGGTTCCAGTTTCCCTATAAAGGGAGAAAAAAAACCCCAAATATTTTGCAACAGTTCTGACACAGATTTGATTTAAAGGCTGCAGAATGCTTTAAATGAGAAAAGATTAAAACAGTGTAATAATGCTTTTTTAGAAAGGCTGTAAAAATGAAATTTTAATAAAACCATTAGTTATTTAATTGCATAATAGTCAAGCAAGATATTTTTTAGTGACCAGTACACCTTATTTTAATTAATTGTATCAACAGAGAAAAGGTAGTTTTCTGTAAATACCCACTCTGTACTCTAGGTGGTGGACTTGAGTATTAGAATACGTGAAATTACAATCACCTGGATTTCATCAAATGAAAATTGCCACTGGCTCTGCTTGTTTTGGGCTCTCTATGGAACCCTGAGTTCCACAGGTGAACCATTAAAACAGTTAAAAGTACCTCGTGCTTTTGTATATAAGCTGCAAGCATTCCTGAACAATCAGTCTTCCAAAGTAACACTTAAATTAAACACTAGGAAGACAACTCATTTACCTTGAAACTGTACTTCATAAAGTTATTGTCATGTAATAAATATGCAGTTGTATAGGAAGACTCTTACATTCAGTTCCGTCCCATCAGCCAGGCTGTACTCAAAATTGACTCCCAGGGTGAATTCAATCTCTATGGTCCGGAAGTTACTGGCTTCTTTGACAATAAATTTGTTCCCATCTTGCTGGATGGTGATCTTCAGATTGTCATGGGCACCCAGCTTTCTCTTCATCATGTTAACTCCTGGGAAAATCAGTGAACATCCATCAGAAAAAAAGAACCCCAAAACCACCAAACCCCTTGAGGATCATATATGTCTCTTTTTAGTGACTTTCAGGTTGTCCAAGTGAGTTTATCCCAGCATTCTGACCCAATTTTTTATTCTTCTTTGCTTTTTATTTTTTAGACATTCACCAATACACATATAATACAAACTGTTGTCTAACTGGGGTGGTTAGGTTTATATCCATATAATGCACTGTCTGTACAAACTTAAAGTGTTAGGGTGTTAGAATTACTTGAGTTGTGCTTCTGTAAAATTGAAGAACGATGATTTCCTCCCTGGGTAATTTTTAAACTAGTTTAATGTTATCAAAATAATATTCCTGCTATAGAATTCTGTTTATAGTTTATGATTCGAATTCTCTGAGCCTTTGCCCCAAAGGTGGACTTAGGGATTCTTTTTTTCTGCTGAAATAAAGCTGGAATTAGTTGAGGTGCTTAAGATTAATGTCATGTAATCAGAACATTTCACAGCATCTTTTATCCTCCCCCCTCCATGACATATTTTGGAAGTCAGTGCAGGGCAGTGTGGCAGGGCAGAGCCAATAGTGGAAGGCCAGGCTGTCCCAAAGGTTGTCCCAAAGGTAGTTCCGAGGCAGCTGGAGTCTGTATTCAGCTGCAGTGGCGTTTTCCCTGCAGAAGGCATTGGAAAAGTGAGACTCACCCATCGCCTCCATGAACTTCTCGTAGTTTTCATTCCTGTCTATTTTCCAAGTGCCGTTGAAGGCCATGGCTGTGTCTGTGGCAGCTGCTCTGAACGGATGTGTCTTTGCCAAGGGAATTTATGTGCCAGCTTATCTGGGGAGCAATTTACGGGGTGATGTGGCTGACTAAAGCTCAACTGGTGCACTCATCTTTACAAGGAGGACTTTACTGTAGTTTAATCAAATTTCCAGTCCTGACCACATGGCTTGCTGAATCTTTCTCTTATTGCCCCAGATCATGACAGTATCTTTATTGCTCATCTTAATAAAGAATTGCTAATCCATTCATTCCATCCACCATGCATAGTAGAAATCAGATATCTAGTGAAAGCAGTAATTAAAACAAGAGCATTTCTTGACTTTTTCTATCTCTGTTGTATCTTCATGCTTTTGTGAGAGTCTTTATGCAGCTGGAGAAAATATTATTTACACAACAAACCAAACACAAATGTCCACTTTGTCCATTATAATTTGGTAGAGTTCTGTTCTGCTCAACATAACAAGCAAAGGGCAGATGATTTACTGACTGTCTGCAGTTGCTTCAAACAGCAATCCTCTCGTTTCCTGTCTAATGCTGAGCTATGAAAATTGGGATGATATTCTGTATTCTTGTGCTCGCTCTTTAACATACAGTTTAAATTCTGAGCGGCTTCTACAAATTTTCTTCTTGAGAACACATCCGTGAACACTAAGTGCATCTGACACATTCCTGCAACAGAAAAAGATGGGCAGCTGAGTTTACCTGATGTGGTTGGTTTCCATAATTCCATAATGTTGCCTGTTCAAGGACAATGGAGAACATGAGTCTTTACTGACTTAGCTGCTTCTTCCCCCCCTCCCCTTCCCCTCTAATTGGTACCACTTCAACGGAGCGAAACTATTGACCCAGCATTTGCCTTTGCCAGGTGAAGGGTGGTAGTTATTCTGTTCCCAGGGATGTCATCAGCTTTGTTGTGTGTTCCCTTCAAAATGTAAGTGTAAATCCCAATTGGTCAGTGTGCATTTAACAACAGCAGTTGTGGTTTTTACACTGACTTTCTTTCCAGGATTTCCTGCAGGTTTTTTATCACCTGAATAACTCTGTGTCTCAGAAAGTGTCATAGCCCGTGCCCAGTGCAGAGCTCATCACAGATGTCCATCTTACCCTTCAGCCAGCTCAGGCAACGGGCACACTGAGTTTCCACTAAGAGCTACATTCTCTTTTTATTGCATTGGCTTGTATCTTGACCTTTGTGGTTCTCACTGTCAGCCTGTGTTATCTGTTGAGTATCTATACACAAACAAAAGTAACTGGTGCCTAGTTACAGTTTGTCCAATTTATTGTTACATAACAAAATCGGTAACTCTCTTTAGTCTTTGCAGAGAGGTTCTTTCTGACAGTGGTGTGGTGCAGCTTCTGCTGTATCCAGTAGAAAACTGAGGCCTGAAATAATGTGAATCACTCACATTATTTGAGGCATTTCTATCTATAAAATCTAACAACTAGGAAATGACCTTTTATTTTGAGCATTTCAAGAAAGCTTTTTTTAGGTGTGTTCTGCATTCTCCCCAAGAACCTACTCTTTCATTTGATTTAAGAAATGCTAAGGTATCCTAAGTTAGTGTTTTTATATTTAAACAAAGTTAATGCTACCAATTCATTTCCACATTTGATTCCAGTCTGTCTGCTTAACCTCTGAAAAAGTAATTCAGAGTAGTGACATTCTGCAGGTTAAGTGTAGTTTCTACACCAAACTTACTGAACCTTAAAAAGGAGGGAGGTGGTTCTGGAGCAAGTCCTCAACTACCAGGGAGATTCTCAGATGTGCTTTTCCAGTCAGTTTTCTGACAGTTTGCTGTGTCCCCCCTTGTGATTCTTTGGTGTCTCTCAGAAGTCAGGCCAACTCCAAACCTTTTCACCATGGGAGCAGCGAGTAGCTGGGTCCTGAACTTCCCATCAAAGCTTGTTGTTCCATTCCTGTCCCAATTTCCCCTTCCTTGACATTTTTTTCACTGGGCATGAGTCCCCAGGGTCCAGTTCAGATCAGCCCCACAGATCTGTCAGTTAAGTAAGAACCACAGGTGGTCAATATTTATGAGTTTGATGGTTGGTGTAGTGCTGACAGCATAAAGAACTGTTTTTCTCTGAGGTCTGGTGGAATGTCACTGCTACAACAAGGGACTGTCTTTAATCTCTCACAATTTACTTGAGTTACTCAGGACTGTTAATGCACTAAAATACAACAAAATCTGACTTCATTTTTTTTACATGTACTGGAATCATATGATATGTACTTCATTCAGAGTTCTTTTGTGTTCCTATAACAGCTTTTTTGGTTTTTCTTTAAAGTATTTTTATAGATTTTTGTTGTTGTTGTTTTTTTAGTCTGAATATTCCACAACCCTTTTCCTTCTTCTGTCTACCTCTTCCTTGTGTGGTTTTCAGAACTACAAGTTTTGAACTACAACTACAACCTAGATGGTGTCTTGAAATCTTTATTTTTTAGTGTTGCTGGGTCCATGAAAGTCTTGAAAGCCAAGGGTGTGTTCTTGGCTTTGTGGCTTCCTTCAACGTGCCAGCTTCAGAATGCTGAAAATGGCCAAACATTAACTTTGAAGTTTGATCTTTCAATGATGTGGATGGGAATAAATTATTAACTTAAATGGTCATGCCTATCTCATCATGCCAATCTATGATTATCACAGCAAGCTGTATTGTGATGGTAATTGACAATGAGGTTCCAAAGATCAGGGTGACAAAAAGGCTTTTGCAGTGGGTTATGCTTATCTACCCTCTGTATTGTTTTGTGGTTTGCACTCAAGCTGTTCCTGCCTAAAATTAGCCAGGACAATAGAACTCAGCTTTACCATGGAGTGATTAAGGCTTAGTGCAGGCATAAACATATTATGCATATGAAAATATTAATATATACAATGTTATGTAATAAAAGAGAGCTGAGTCCCTGGTAAAACCATGCAGATTGATTTGGCAGTCCTTCTGTGTGTTTTCTGCTGAACAATTCTTCAGTATGTCTTGGGATGGATTGCAAAGATGGATGGGCACTTAAACCATTTAAGTGCCCCTGGCTGCCTTATTGGGAAGTTTTACTAAGCATTTTAAAACCCACAATGCTCCATTTTATATCAGTGTGGTAAAACAGGTAATTCTCTGCCAGTAAAGGCAACTTCAGCGTAACTCTGGGTGGCCTGGCAACGAGGAGCTCGGTGGAGCCTAACTAATGCCATCGCTTGGATAAATCATTTCCAGGTACACATTGCAGCTGGGTGGTGTATTACGGTGGGATTAGCTTGGGCTGGATAGGTATTGTCCTACTCCAGCTGCCCGTTTGCTAAATTTCTGGTTTTGTTTTGGCTTCAGGAGAATCGCATGGACGCTGCTACCGTGCAAGCTGTTCAACACGAGGATTCAGCTTTGGAAGATGACTTAGAAATTGCCAGTGAGTATGGATCCATTTGTCTGGTTTGTTAGTAGTGAGTCTTAAAGCTTGCTCTTAACTGACTGTATGCACCCCTTTTTAATTTCTGTGTAGTGGCTCTGATCCGCCAAGCGCCGCATGGTTTCGAGGGTTGCTTATTGAGAGAACTGCAGTGCATGAGCTAATAAGCTCCAGGTTCAAAAAAACCTAGAAGCAAAATTTAGGATTTTCTTAAAGAAGTAACAACCCTGGCACTTACTTCATCCATTAGTGCATGTTAAAATGAATCCTAGGATTACCTAAAATAGGTCATGAATCTGGTCCCGTTTCGATGCAAAGAGGGTGACAGTGAACAATTGCCAATAAAGATCAGTGTGCTTCTCCAGGAAAGGTTGTACAAACCTCTGAGTATTAGTAGAGACTGATATGTGAGTTGTCCCCCAGGGCTCTGTGTCGGGCTTATCCAGGGTATTGAAACCTATACCTGAATACTCCTGGCCTGTATTCTCCAGTTTCTTCTTTGTTTAGAATGTGAAATGTGAGCAAAGGGTGGGGCTGAGTTACAGCCTAAAGAACTAACGACGTGTACAGTATTGGAAGTCTGCGTCAGTCATTTCGGTTTCTCCAAAATCTGACCTGCACTTTTAACTCCTTTCAACATAGCTTTTTGCTTATCGTACACTTTGGCTATGGGTTGTGATATAGCTCCAAACTCCACCAGAGATTGTTGTGATTGTCTGCATTAGTGACTTGAATCTGATCTTATCTGAAAAACACTGAGTTTCAGAGTTCTTCTGAGCTCAGCATAATAGCAAGAGAGCACCCTAGATGGCTCAGATATTCAAATATTTGATATATGCAAAAGGAAAAGATGGTTTCAGATGAAACATTCTTTTCATCATGTCTCACATAAAAGCAGAAGAGGCACTCACATCTTGGTTCTCTTTCCAGCATAGAAATGACCTTCCTATGTGACCTTGATCAAATTCCCCCCTCTACTTATCTGTAAAATGAACTTTCCTTCCATTAAGAAGCTGTATATACCATAAAATAAATTGCCAGTGACTTGATTAACTACTACAGTAGAAGGATTCTGAGTGCCTGTGTGTGAACCCATCGTGGTATGATTTAACCATGGGCTTTACTCCTAGTTTTGGATGCCGTTAAACAGAAGAGAGCTGTGTATGGATTTTCAGCCATTTATCAGTCATTACAAAGCACCCTGCTTTACAACCTGCATGACAAAGCACAGCCATTAGGAGCACCCTGCTCCTGGGTGGGCAGGAGCAGGCTATGGCCTAAAAATTATTTCCTAAAAATCTTAAAGGGTGAGATTTCATGGGCATTTCATCTGAAATGCATGTCAGCAATAGCTCTCAGCACTCTTACTAAAAATATGGCTGGTGGAAAGAGCCGTTGTCTTTTTCCCTTTGTTAAAAAAAGCATCACTTTTGTGCAAGATGTGAAAGACTGAGTGTAAAACTCTTTCACGTCCTCACTAAAAACGCCCTTGTTCAAGGTTATATCCTGGGTAAGAAAAGCATTCCAGCCCTCACTCCTGCTGAAAGCTGTGCCACTGCTCCGAGGTGAATTGGAACACTCAGCAGGCCAGAAGGATTGAGCAGGAGCGTGACTAGGTTGGGAGGGGGCTGGAAGGACTGCAATCCCGGCAGCAAATGGTTACCTGATGGATGGAGAGATACATAGGCAGTTGTGCAGTTGCACTCATAAACTGCAGCTGGGTCGAGCAAACAGTGCTTGTGTTTTGTGCTCAGCTAAATCTGGCCCTTCATAACTTTTTCAATGAGCCTGCTGTTTGTCAGGGATGGACATACTTCTTGGTTTTGCCTAGAGCTAAAAAAAGTTAAGCCAGAAGTGTTGCTGTGCAGGACCTAAGAGGCAAAGAGCAGGAACTGCCAAGAAGCCCACTGGTCCAGAATTACTTCTGGGATCAGCACTTTGCACATGAGGAGGCTTTTGCTGTCAGAAATGATTTTGTCACAGTTCTGTTTGAACTCGCCTGAAGACACGCTATCCCAGGAACTGATAGCTGGGGGGGCAGAGGATGAGGATACATCTGTGTAACTGTTGCATTTGCTTCTTCTGCTTATCTAATAAATACACTGGTTCCTGACAGCTCCCAGTAAGTGCAGCTCCAGTGCTCTCTAGTGGTTAGTAGCAGTGAATTATTGTTTGCTGGTTTTAAACCAGAATGACTTTACCACTGGCTGATCTCAGTGCTACTTGATACCAAAGTATCTTGATTTCAGTAGTGACATTCTTCTCTTCAGGATTTCTAGGACCTAGAAAAGTTATTATAAAATATACACTTACAAGAAGCAATCATTTGAATCAGGGAACAATGAGATGTTGAAAATTCAAACTCAATAATCTTAAGTAACGAACAGTAAAATTTGACATCGTCCTTTTTATTTTAAAAAGCATGAAAACAGTACAAAGAGAAGAATGAGGAAATAAGTGATAAGCAGCAGCCTGACCATAGAAAATAACCTGACTCTGTATTCTCTATCAGCTGTACAGTAAGTAGGGATAATGATTCTTTAAAGTAATGTAACCAGCTTTACTCTAAGAAGTCATAGGACAGAAGCAAGAAAGAACACACAGCATTCAGAAGACTTCAATACTGCTTGCAGGCAAAACATAATATACAGAGAAACCCCTCAACCTAGTACAAAAATACTGTGCCCAGAAACTATATATTTGTTCAAACTTTTTTCAAAGATAAAAGAATACAAGTGGACAAACTCAGTGATGGGTGACTGTGACTAAGATTTTTATTAAACCATAACAGGAATGTATATTAAAACTATTTACAGTGCATTTCACACTACATTCTTTAAGAGACACGTGCAGGTGTCCCACATGTGAATACAGAGAGGGCTCAAATTCTAACTTCATTTCCATCTGTAAGGTACCTCAGGCATCAGCAGGAAGAGCTGAACACAGCAAAGAGCAGGTGAGGCAGGTGTTACCAAGGGTAAGAGTTTGGTCCCTCCTTGTAGGTAAAAAAGGTGGATTTGACCCATTCTTTCACTTTCTGTACAGCTCAATCCAGCTCCCACTGGGGTAAATGGGAATCTGTATGCCTGACTTTAACTGGGCATCAGAGCATGCTTTAGACCCTGGCATGACCAGCTCATGCTGTGAAAAGGAGTGAAAACTGGGGCCATTCTACAGCCTTGTCACAGAAATACACATTTACAAACAGTGGTACTTAGATATGAGTTTCTCTATGGAAACAAACCTCTTTATGTGGAAAATAAACTTTCCCATGCAACTTCCATCCAGTGACAAAGATAAAACATCCTGCTGGCTCTATTTGCTGTATTGAACAAGTGTCACTAATCACCAGGCCAGATCCTGTGATGTTTCTTCTTCCTGTTCAAGTCCAAACTAAAAAATCCAGCTTTCATCATTTACCATACTCTGGCCAAACTCGTTCTTTTATTCAAGCTCCAGTGTTCAAGTTTATCTTTCAAATTAGTGCAGGTCCCTGAAAAAGTGCAGCAGGGAACTGTGAATAAAGCTGAAACCTTGTGAAATGTAAACTGCATGTGGTTTGACATGAAGAGAAAAACCCACAGCATCACAGAGACAAGAATCCAAACTAAAGCTAAGATATATATTTGCCTGAAACACCAGATCTTTATAAAACCTTTCAAAAATGTATGAATTTATTATTAGTGAGGCTTTTTTTTTTCCATAAGAACTTTCTGCTGTCTTCATGTGGAAGAACTCCAAGGGACACCAACCAGATCACTCAGGCAACATCCCCGAATTTTATGGGACTGGATCTGACTCTTCATAGTTTTTCTGTATAATGTGTTGGAAAATTGGTTACCTGGGACTTTTGAAAAGTCTTGTATATGAATTAGACAGTGATTTTGTCAGTTCATGCCACTGCCAGGTGAAATGCTTTGGATTGGAGGTGAAAAGTTTATCTTTACCTGCGTGAGAGTGATACATAAAAGCAAGCTTCAGTCCTCTCTTCTAAGGAGAGGTCAGCTGATCATCAGTGGAATAGGTTGTTTACTTTTTTCACTAGCTCACTTGAAGATAGGAGAGTAATCTGCACTTAACTTTAAACTGCTAATTAACAATTAACACTATCTCCAAAATCAACATCACATTATTTTCCTCCCCTTTCTTTGGTTGTGTGAGATAATAGAAAACCTAGATGTTCTACAGCTAATATTGGATGTGGGACTAACGTACTGGAAAAGAAGCACTACTTACAGCTTAAGAGCCTCACTGTTATTTTTAATTAGAACAGATAGGGTTAATCAGTCATTTTGTGTATGTTAATACATATGACAAGTAATTGTTTTCAGAAGAGAACAAAAACAGAAAGAAAAGTGTACTTTAAGCATTAAACTGTGCTGTGGACTGAGTCTAAAAGAAAATATGTCCATATCTGACATCAAGTAGGATACTAACTTAGATGTATTCACTGAGACTTTGGTGGGACAAATTCTAATCTTGAATTTTGAAAAATCTTGAAGATTGAAATATCAAATTTGGCAGTGGCTTTAATAAACTTGAGTCTGAACTGACCAAGGGAAAACCTGCACTTCAGCTGGTTTCTTGTGTAATCCCCACTGACTGTTTTAGTATAAACTGCGGAGAAAATGTTTGAGACCTGACTGAAATCATTAGAAACACAGCTCATGATGAAATGAAGGACAGCTTGTGGCTGTAATCCACCAGCTGGGTTTTTAAAATGTTGAATTCTAAAGGCAATGAACTCCAGGCAGGAAATAGGCTGGCATTTTTTTCCCCCCATATTGTCCCATATCTCCATTCTGAAAGGAACGAGCAGTTCCTGCACAGGGTTCACACGAAGCTGACACGGAACCAGCACACTCTGAGTTTGCCTTCAGGCACAATTAAACACTGTGTGAAAACATTGACCGTGCTCTGAAATTTCAGAGACTACAGCAGCCTATGCCTTTAAGGTTCTTAAACCAGTGGTGTAAAGGCTTTGGTTTTGTAGAAATATATACAGATACGGGTGCATTATGATAAATAAATGGTTTATTTACTAGGAACTGTATTTATACCTATGCTCCAATCTCTGTAGTGGAAGAGATTCCGTGGGATAAATGTGTACAGATATGTAATTAAATATATGCACGTACTCTATAACTGTTCATTTTATGTGAACCTTTAAAAAACTTAATGTCATGCCCTTTTTTTTTCAAGTCAAAGGTATGAATCCATCACTCTTTTGTAGCACTTATAAATTTAGTTATAATAAAGCTTTGCTGAACATACAATATAGTAAAGAAATACTGGGATATTAATGTAAAAGATGCTCAGCTACTACGCTGTAATATTATCATAGTTATCTGCTGTGTTGTCACCATGAATTACCAGTCTCAACCATAATAGCAAGAATACACCTTTATATACATATAATTTATTCATATTTATATTAAATATGTATCTCATCAGTTAGTGTAGTCATTATATTTCAGTATCTCAAGCACACAAGGAAAAGACTATACAAGGACTATGCAAGCCCTGAAGCAAAGTTTCCTTTTCATCAAAAAGTACCTAAAAACTTTTGTTGGGGTGGGCAGGCTGCTGTCATTTGCATATAAATACACATATGGAGCACTGCATAACAGTAGTCCTGGAATTCTGAATTATTATACATACTTCTTTTTTTTTTTTTTAAATCTGTGTGAAGAAAATCAGGCAAAATACTTTTGTAGAAAAATGTTTTCAAATTCAGCTGCAATAATACATTATTGGTGCTCACTGGAGAAGTTTGAGATAGGATTTAATCAGTGACAAATAATTTAGGTTGGCAGAAACGCTGCTGACTGTCAGAATACTTTATTCTACATTAAAAAAAAGATATCAACTATGAAACTCAGTATCGTCAGACATTTTGAAACTTTTGCCTTATATTTTCTTAGCTTCTGGTATAGTTTATCTAAATGAAGAAATTGATAAAAAGAGGCAGTTTTCACTTCTTTCTGACCAGCTCTTACAAGGGGAGGGGTTGATCATTTATTGCAGTTTCCAACTAGAACTTTCTGTGATAGAAATAAATTCCCATCATTCAAAGTACAACCCCAAAAGTGTTACTTTTGCCAGCACAATTGCTGATTTTAACTGGAGAATCATTGTTACACATTAAAAAACCACACCATTTTGTGTGTGTCTGTGCAGCCAAAGTTACATGTACTGCTGATCCATTTTAGACTGCTCACATTCATCTCCTAATCCTGTCTACACAAGAAATAGTACTCTCTTTGTTTTAATCTTTTGGGATCTGTTTCATGGGCATATTTTCTTCAATTGGTTCCCAATTCAAAACCATTTTTATTCATCATCCTCTTTTAAATAAAATACCAATGTCGGGTTTTTTGCTAGTGCAAGTTAATTGATTTCCTACCTTTCAGAACATTAATGCCTCATATACAAATGGCAAATCCCTGTAGCATTCCTGGCTATTTTTGCTTTTGGTACTCTTTTTCTCCTATTTTTTTAAGCCACTGTGATTAATCATTGTTAACTAATGCTAAAAATGATTTTTAGAAGATGTTACCATAAAACTTCCCTCCAAGTGGTCACAGCCATTTCCTAGCACACTGGCCTGAAGATTCCGCCATGGATAGTCACCAGGAGTGTGCCATTCCTGCACCTTCCTGATTCAGACTGTCACCTCCTGCTCTTGCAGTCACGTTCTCTTTGGCCCGTGAGTCGGTCTGTCGGCTGGATGATGTTAAGATTGACTTGCAAATGAAGTTCAGACCAGCAGATAAAAATGATCCTGTTCCATTTCCATTCCTCTCTGTGCTCCTTGCAGCTTTCCATGGGAGCCATCCTTCCATGGCAGCCTGGCAGTTGTGCTGGGACGTTTCGGCAGTCTTCAAGCAGTTTCCATTGGTCGTGGATAATTATGAACTTCCACCACAAAACTCCTAAGATGCCCATTGCCTAGTATTTCACAGGGGTCTTACAAATGTCTTCAAATGTAATAAGACATTTGCTCAGACATCCATTTGATATGAAAAGAAAAAAACCAAAATTGAACTACTGGGTGCATAAATTCTGGGGCTTTTTCACCTCAGAGCCCAGTTCTGTCTTCTGAAGGAGGTCAGCATAGTATATGCTGGATTAGGCTCCCCAGAGTGAGTCCCAGTCTTCCCTCTGAGCCTCTGGGAAGAGAACAGGCGAGACTGCTCATGACTTTTAAACCATAACCCAGCAAGACGGGGAGAGGGAAAAGAAAAAGGTGCGAAATGCAGTAGTCTTTAAGATACTGGCCACAACACGATCACCAAACAACTATGTACATCTGGAAAGTCAGAGGCTCTTGGGCACAGTCACTGCACTAGTACCTTCTGCTGGAGCAGAGGGCAAAAACTACCCTTGCAGGTCTTTTTCCATCTCAATCAGATGTAATAAAAGAAACATACTATCTCTTGGCATATACATGGTCATGCTATATCTTGGGACGTGGAAAAATAGTACAGCAGTGGCAAAACATAAGCCAGATTCATACAGTGTACAGCAAAATGCAGTACTCCCCTATTACTATGTCTTCTACGTGAACTTAAGCTTGTGGTTGTTAAACCAGCACCTCAGTTCCTTTTGCCTTGATTGCTCTCTCCATTAATCAGGTTCTTCTCTTGCTGTTCAGCTAAGGCTTGCCATTTCTGCCTGTTCTTTTTACAGCCATCCAGTAAAGGGGAGCAGGCCTCTGACACATGTGTTAGGGCCTGAAATAGATTGAGAACATGTAAAACAGATTGCATGTAATTTTTAATTAAAAATGAAGAGATTAAAACACATTTCTCCTATTTTTTTTTCAGATTTCTAAACTTAGAGGGTAGACTTGTAGATCATTCCGTTGAACTACACCGGTTACTCAGCTAACACAAGCCACAAAGCTTCAGTTCACTGGCATCTGCCCTACTCTGAATAACGTGGTAAGTCACATTCTTGCAGTGCTGCATTGAGAACTCATTTCTGTTTGCACTGTGTGTCAGATGCCTTCTCACTGGATGAAAGCTATGAAAGCAGTGAAAAGGCTGCCATTACAAACCTGTTCATTGTTTGCTTTTATTGCATTAGAACACTGGAGAGTGAGCCCTGTGCTTGTTCATTTTCAAAGGAACACTGAAGTTGTTTATATGTTTTATCACTTATTATTCATTAAAACCCCCAAAAATCTGTGTAAGCAGGTAATACCCTCTACTTGTACTCCAGTAAAAATAAACTCAAATCACAGCCGTTTCTTGGGATTTACCATATACTTGTGGGTTTTTCACTACCTTAAAGGCTTCCCATCCTCTTTGGTGCTCTCTGCCCCTGCAGGTAGGTCACCCTTACTTCTATGTCAGCTTAGGACACGAGCCTAGATAAAGTCTCAGACATTGTCAGCCTGCTCTATGCTGTTCCAGTTCAGGGGAGGCTTTAAAACAAGGTGACAAATAAAAGTGAGACACTAAAAGCTGAATCATAATTGAAAAGATCAGGAGAAAAAGAAAAAAGGAAAAGGTAAAGCTCTCCCCTAAGAATAAAAAGTATAGGCGTTCAGGCTCTGGAACTGTGGGCATTCAGGTGTTCTGTTCAAAGAGTTTTCTGTTTGTGTAGTCTGTACCTTTGCCTACCTCCTACAGTTTTCTAAGGCTCCCCAGCAAAGGCTGCCTTGTTTTCCTGACAAACAATTTCTACAGCACAAAACCATCTGACTTTCAGGGACAGTAACTGGTAGCTCCCACTCCTTCCCCTCTCCTTGTTTCCTTCCAACTAGTGGATGTGGATTCTTTATAGAAAATTTTATTGTTTAGGAGAGAAAATGCAAGTAATCACCTTCTTGCTCTCACTGGAAGATTCTTAGGAGTTAGGCTGTCTGTTCCTCACCTCAGTCCCTGTAAAATGCTTGCTACAGTCCCAATGAACAGACTTTCACTTTAAGGCTTTACTGGTTTAAAAAAAAAAATCAGAAAACATGATGCTGTGTTTCACACTGTGTTTGACCAAGTAGCTTTTCATCTTTTCATACAGACTGTGAGCAGGACAAAAAACCATTTCAATGAATTCTCTCACATGCTGCTTTTGTGTGACATGAAAGAAAAAAATGGGATGGGAAAAGTTAAACTAGAGTAAGTTTTCTGTACATAGCATATCACCTTTTGTATGAAGAATTCTCAATTCCTTAAAACTCTTAAACAACATTTCTATCAATGCACTACCTGGATACCACTCCTTTCCTAGATAGCAAAACATTAGTTTTGTGAGTTTCCCTGATGATCACAGCAGCCCACTGGTGCTGCTGGAATCCAGAATATAAGCCAGGGATATAACACCAGTTGCACAGACCACAGCAATTACCATTAGGTTTAATAAACTTATAACAAATTACATTAATCAGACAAATGTACCACTAATTATAAATACCAAAATAATAATTTCTTCAACTGAATAATGAACCGTATGTAATAAATAATAAAATGTTTTTAGTTAGGTGACTAGTTTTTTATTTGATTGTTATTCTAATTTTAAATCTCTGCCTACTAGTGAGCAGTTCTGGTTTTAGATATTTGCAGTTCTTTCTTAGGCACCATACCTCATACAGCTGCAAACAAACAGCGTCTATGAATCCAACCTGCATGCTGGGAATTTTGTTTTTCTTCTCTCTGTTCATTAGATCCTGCAGGTAAGAAGTAAACAAGCTCTGTGTTTAGATGCATGAAATAAAAAACCCAACCACAACCAAAGAGACAAAGCAGCACCTTAAACAGCACAGCAAGCTCAGCCCAGTCAGGTATCAGCAGAAGTCTTACAATGCAGGTAATTTGACTGCATGACTTCCCTTAGGAGATTTGCTTTGGATTGACGAGAAACACAGGCAAATTTACAAGGTTTGGATAGGCTGCAAATAGGTACCAATTTAGGAATGTATTTCCTAGACAATTTAGTAAATACCGATTTGAAGGAAACAATAAAGTCTGTTGTTCTGGTTCAGAGATAGTGGCTCACACTGCTGGTGTCTGAGAACCACAGAAAGGAAGACAGGGCAGGAGTTGGTCCTGTATTCTGGTCAGTGGGAGAAATGGTGGATTTTGAAGTGCTGTTTCCAGAAGCCACTTTGCAAGAGGTGATTCTGCCACTTACTGTTGGTTCTATGTTGAGTTCCTTCCGCTCTTTATCTCCTTGATCAAAGAACTCAGTAGCTACAAGCTCAGCAATCTGTAAGAGATTTCACACATTGAGAGCTCTGATGTGGATCTGTCAAACTGGGACACCCCCTCCCCCCCATAATGAGACTCCAGCTCTGCATTCCACCCCTGCCTTTGCAATAAGGGTTGGATAGAGGAAGCAGAAGCTGTCATGCAGTATTTGTATTTAAGATAAGTAAATCTTAAAAATGAAGCATGTACCCGTTGCTGGACTGGCCATGGTTTGGTTATGGCTGATAAATCACAAGCAGTCATCAGCATGGCTCTGTAGAACAAACAGAGAGAAATGTATGGAGCCACCAAGTCAAGGGATCAGTAAAATAGAATTTCAGGGAAGATCAAAGTCCGAAAAGCAACTGAAATTTAAAGCAGAGTTAGAAATGTAGCCCAGGCCTGATGCTGTGGTAAATGTCTCTGTTCTTAGTCTTCTTTTCCCTTCATTGCCAGTAAGGAATCAGCTTGAAACCAAACTGCCTGTCCTGACTCTTCAGTTACATGTTTCAGAAATTCACTCTTTAGGCATAAAGTATCAAGAGCAAAACAACATGGTTCCTAGACAGGGACCCTACACTCTTTAGGAAGAACAAAAATGCTCATGTAACTTCATATGATTCCTTAATAAAGTTTATTCTACAGGTTGCAGACGTAGTTCAGGCCCAGGGAGATGTTCAGTGGCCAGTTTGTACAGGCCCAGTGCACACAGACCTGCTGGTTTTAATGAAATTCACAGCACCATGGCATGGGAAATGGGTACCTAATAACATCAGCTGTCTTCTTAATTGTTCTGCTTTTACTTACAAAAATAGCTCCTTCTGGCTAGGATCTTCCCAATTAAACTGCTTCTTCCTTAGAAGTTCGAAAAATTCTCCTCTCCTCCTTTAAAAGAAGTGAAAAGATTTTGCAGCATGATGACATGACCCAAACATCCAGCAATGAGTATCCAGCCAAACTTTCCTCTGACTTACTTTATGTACAGTGCTAGGTCTGTGGCAAGAATGGCTTGTTTTATCATTTTCAGTGTAGCCTTGTATTCTTCAATGGAAAGGTTGCTGAGAATCTGATTTCCCTTTACAAAAAAAGCCAAAAAGCAGTGTTATCAGTAAAATGGGCAGCAGCACACCAGTTTGCTAAAATGTCTCTTAAGCTACTAAGTCATTAGGAGTTGCTTGCTGATGTCATTCTTTTACCCTGCTTCCTTTTGCAGATTCCCCACTTTAAAAATAAAAATTCCAGTCTTCTTGAGTAATGGCAGAAAGCTGCACAGCTACAGCATCAAAATGGACTATTACAAAATGAAACTGTAAACAGAGCAACATCCAAGCTCTCAAGTCCATTTCATTCATCAAAATTAAATTTGCCACGAGCGCTATCACAGCATTTCTCTTTCCTCTTCCTCCCCTTCCCCGAAGCAGAGGAATTGTGACAGATTCCAGTACCTGTCTATGCACATCTAGTAAATGAAAATATTTTCCTTTTACGAAGCAGCATAAATAACAAGCTGTTAGACAGAAATAAAAGCTCAGCAGGCTCCTGTTAAACCAAAGCATGACAAAGCTGGTGAAATGGCAACTTGCCTCCACTTTTTTCTCAGATTTGCCCATCTGAATAGGAAACAATCACTACAATATAAAGGATGCCAGAAGTACCATACCTGTGGCATGAAAGGAGCAGTGCTTTGAAATGATTGTGCACACTGAATAAATGGGCTTCAGAATTAGTTAATAACATGAAACAAGAAGAATGTAGTTTTATTTGCATATTTACTTAGGTTTGGCTTCACTTTGGAATGTCAAAATTAGCAGTGTTTGGTTTGGTCTCATCAGGGCTGCTTTGTGTATGTGTAGGCTGGAATGTTTTTTTGGAATGAGAGCAAGGACTTGGGTTTGTTTGGTGGTTTGTAAGAGGTCGTGAAATGGCAACAAAGCCTTTTGTTTCCCTTGGTCCAAGGAAGCAGGTACCCGATAGGATATTAGCAAGGCTTCCCTTATCAGGCAGCACTTGGAAAGGTTTGGTGGTGCTCAGCAGTGGAACTGGGATTTTGAAGCTGCTGCATTTGCTTTCTTTACCCAAAAAGGAATAAAGAGCACTTGGGAATGTATAAGGGTGGGATTCTATCCAGAAGCTAAAAATAGAAAGTAGAACAGTTTCCTTCAGCAGACAGAAGAATGTGGCACTCACTGGGCTGTTCAGGATCATAAGGCATTGATCAAAATGATGATGCTCCATGATTGAGTGGCAGTACAGCTGGGCCAGCGGATGTTCGCTTCTGAGGAGCAAAAAGACCCATTAGGTGGAGAAATCCAATTAAACATCCAGAAATAACTTCCCTCTTAATGTCCTCTTCACAGGAGTGTGGATAAAAAGACAATGCTGTTACTTTGTCACAGCACTGACAGCTCTAGTTTTCTGCCTTCTGTTGCCTGTGGAGACCAACTGCACACAAGGAGGGAGAATGTAATGCAAGGTTTTATAAAGAGTGACAGTTCTTGTATGAAAAGCAAAGGTAATGAGAAGAGTTCATTCACAAGCAAAATTTAAGTGACAGTTCTGGTTACTCTAACATCCTAAGCACCTGCATGGCATATTTAGTCAGCTCAACTGCTGGGCTTGTAAATAACAATGCAAACTTAATAGGAAACCCGCTGATACCAAAGGAAAAGTTCCTGCTGACCTCAGTGTACTGCGGTACAGGCGCCCAAAACGTTGATCAGGTAATTTCCTAGTGGTAGTAACTACTGGTGTTTCATCCCCACTGTCTACCTGACCAAACTACTGCAACATCTTATTTACCATTTGCCCAGGGTAAAATCCAAAAGGAAACAAGATGTTGGTGGTACTACAGGCAGCGAAAAATAGCACTAAACCTGAGGTGTGGATGTAGAATTTAATAATATCTCAGTCTAGAAACAGAATTTGCAGTTTGAGTAGCTTTAGACGAAGCACAGAAACTGCTCCTCTCTCAAGAATTTCTAATTTCTCCCTGTTGCATAATCCAGTTCTTAGTTTTTGTTGCTGTATCTTCATTTTGCTGCCCCTGGTCCCACATTGCTCATATCATCTCTTCAACTAAATCTATGTTCTTTTGGAAGTCTGTTTTCCTGCTGGTCCTGAATCAATTACCCTATTTATAACCTGACCTACAAGTGTTTAAGCATGTAAGAAATTCTTTTTTAGCATATAGTTCCATGTGACTTTCTGTACGGTTCAGGATCATTCACATGAACTAGTGGCTGCAGGATTGGGTCCCTCTGTGACTGAGTGCACAGAGACTCAAATAAAAGTCATAAGAGGAGACTCTGGGGATTTAAGAAGCACAAGAATGTGGAGAGAAAGATGGAAAGACAAACAAAAACGCGGAAAGGGAGTTTAAAGGATGCAAGCCCCTGAGGATTATGGGCTGGCTGCCCAGCACCTCCTCGGAGACCACCACAAGAGGAGTATGGAGCAAATCTGCGTGTTTCTGTAAGGAAACAAACTGTAGGATGGTGCCAACACATGCTGGGTGAAATTCCCATTGAATTAAGCGGGATGTGTACTGTGTCTCCTAAAGTTCATCCTGACTGCACAGAGAAATATGTGAGAAATATCTTAGGTTATCTTCCCAAGTACTGCACCAAACTAGAGCTTGCTCAGTACTTCCAGGCAAAGGGCACCACTGCTTTCTGAAACACGCGTGTTTGGTTATTCAGCTTTCAGACTTCACTTTATCCAGGCTTCCTACTTTATGTGTAGGATTGGAGGAAAGAGAAAATGACCTCCAGTGTATCTACCAAAGGGCTTTTAAGCAGCTTCTTTCCTGTAATTTCCACCACTGGGATCATTTTAATTTTTGAAACCCTGCTGCTTATGGAAGTCACTAAGTATTCTCTCTCCCTGCTTCAAAGGAAGAAACAAAGGGAATGCATTCCTGGAAATAAAAACCTTTTCATTTAGATTTGAATGAGGGATTTAAATAAAAACCCAAATAACAAAACAAAAAAAAACCACCAAAAACAAATGGAAATTTCTATTGAAAAAGAATTATGAAGCTGCAATCATCTCTGCTTTACAGCATGTGCAAATGTTAGATTTTGCTGTCTATGACACTTTCCCAGGACATTTTTGAGAGGAGATGACGCATCTCCAGATGTCTTCCAGGAAATTTATTTTTAAATAAATAAAGCAAAAAATAGCTAACTGGTTCCAATCACTGCAAGGCTACAGTTACTGCTGGGATCCCCTATTAGAGAACTAGAAAAAAGTTACTATTTCAGTTTTTTGTGGAGTTTTGGAGTTTGTTTGGTTTTTTTCTCTTTACACATCACTCTGTTATTCTGACCATATATGTGAAAGGCAGGAATTCTGCTTCAGCTCACTGATTTTCTGCCTTTTGGTATTCTCTGCCTCAAACAAGCTTTTCCTCCCTTTGTGTCTTAGTTTACACACAGTGAGAACTGCAGACCACTCCTTCCAAAGGGCACTTCAAAACCACTCTCTCAGACAGCCCAAACTCAATGCAAAACAGTCATACATTTTTAATGTGATTTTAACTATGCATCTTATCCAAATCAACTTGGAATTCTGAAAGATGATGGCTAAAGCACGAGTAAAACAATCCGAGTCCGAAGGGGTCTGGAGACACCTTTGTGTCCCAGGGCTGCAGATCTCAGCACTGTGCTGGCCCGGATGGGACCGGGAACAGCTTGGGCTGGCAGGGAGGGATCTGAGAGGCTGCACCTTTCCTACATGTTGTCCCTTGGAATCTTCTGCTGTCACTTCACGGAAAGTAGGGGATGGGACTTGAGGAACTGTCCCTGCACAGTCTATAGAAAGTTCCCCTCATTTGCTGTCATATGTAGTGAGTTGTGCATCTCTGCTTTGGACTCACAGATAGTTCTGCCTGTTCTTGCAATTACTGCTTTGCAAAACCCTGCTCCTTGGCACAGCCCCACGGCATCAAATCCCTCAGGTTGTCCATAATTTATCTGTGATTTTGTTACTCACTTGTTTTCACTTAACTTGCCTCAGCCTTGCTTACCTTTGTATGTAAGAGTTGTTCACTCCCCTGTGATCCAAATCGTGGCTCAGAGTCGCGATCAGCAAAGCCAGTGTTTCTAGGTCAGTCAGTTTGCTCTGGGTGTAAAGAGCAATGCAAGAAGTCAGCCGGGGCTTTATTTTGCACAGTGGGTTTTATATCTGCTATCTAGGTAATGAAACCTGTCCTTAGTCTAGTCAAATGACAGCTTGGAAAGGCTTGATTTTATGTTTTTCCTAGGAAGGTGTGTCCCCCAATGCTTGCTCTTCCCCTCACACTAGGAAAATTTGAGAGGTTTTGTGTTGAATGCCGTTCAGACTCTGGAATCTAGGACATGAGAATCAGCGTGGAGTGAATCCAGGGTAGTTAGGAATAAACAATTTATGGAAATTGGAGTGGAGACTGACAGGATTCCAAAAATAGCAAGCACACTATCTGGATCATCAGAGATTGCTCGACTGCACACAGAGCAAAACTACCCCATCCATTCCAGAACAGAAGGAGGAGGAATGCCCTTGTCTTTGTCTCTTCCAGTACCTTTTGTCTTTTTTATTAGGGAGACAAAGTTTGTAGGGGAAAAAATGCCTCTTCCTTCTTGGTATTGGGTTTTGACCTACATTTCGGATTTATTTATGCTCTCAGAAGTGTTTACTGTTAAAGTAGTATAAAGCAATTAATAACAATTGTCTGTAATCAAACTGAAGAAACACCTTAATTCTGAATGAACAGAAACATTCTGTTTCCTTCAGGAATAAAAAAAACCAACCTAAAAACATATTTTCGATCAATAGGGAATCAATAGGGAATCTAGCCCTTCAGTAGGGATTATCTAGTCCTTCAGTCCAGCCCCAATCAGAATGATTAGGTTGGGTTTTTTCAATTATTATGTGTCTTTTAAGTGGAAGGTTGAATGTTTGTTCAGAAGCCTTGAAATGAACATTTAAATCTTTATGTCTGTGTTTTTATCTTCTGTTGATTGTCTAAAGCTGTACTCAGCTCCGTGTTTGAACTTAAAAAAACCCCTTCCTGTTGAATATTTTAAGGAAACATCCAGAAATAGGATCAGGCTTTTCTCCCCCACCTTTTTGTCTTGCTTGTAGCGTAAGTGTTAACTTTAAGGAAGGGCATAACCATGTATGTGCCTTTTTTGAGATATTCCCATTGGGAACATCCAGCTGACCATTTCCAGAGATTTTACTGAAGCTGGGTACAAAACAACACGTCAACAGTTTCACAAACCAAACCCTTTAAGCCAGAAGTCTTAAGCAAAAATATTTTGATTTCTAGCAGTACCATGGAATGATGAACATCTTACTGACATGGCAATCAGAACTATGCATCATTATATAATTTCTTTTGCCAAAAGATTCTTAATACAGAAAATGTACCTGAATTTTACCAGATTTCAGAGCAGCAAACATGCACTGGGCAGTATTAAAGGCATGTCTCCAATTGTGGTAGGCAACATTCTTCCGATAGTTTTTCTTTACACTTAAAATCCATCTGCAGAGAACCTTTAAGAAACAGCATCAGATAGTTAAAATGTATTACAAATCCATTCTTTTTATGAAAACAAATCTTTCTCTAATCCCACTTGGAAACTCTCTTACAGAAAAAAAAAATTGTTTTAAACTCAATTAAAACTTCAAATTCAACCTACTTTTCACTGTGAACATAGATAAGAACACGCTCAGTGAGTTTGTGACACTTGTGGGTTTGGTTTTTTGTTACTGATGGCTAAATGCTAGTGTAAGAATCACTGCTGTTAATTCAGAAACTGAGGTGTGCTGAGCTAACTGGGAGAGAAAAAAAATCCTTCTTTACAATGATGTATTTGATAGAGAAGATTATTTAGTTATAGACTCCTCTTAAGAGCTGTTCTGAAAATGAACATGTGGGTTGTACTTTACAAGTGACAGGTAAGAAGGTCAGATAATAATTTAACGTTCACTAGAGCAGGGTCCTTAGTTTAAAGCCAGGATATTGGATACAGCATATTGCTCCATGTTAAATGCTGGCTGAGAATCCAGGCCCTGGTCTGCTTGAAAATTTGAGTGTTCCTAGTGAAAGGTCGTTGTACTGACAGGAAATCCAATGTCATTCACCCACAAAAAGGTGACAAAAGCAGCAGTTTTCTCTGCCTTTCCACTGTTAAGAAGGAGTAATAAGCTACTGCCAGTTTTCTTTAGCTCTAGTGTGGGAGTGTTAAATTGTACCTTCACAACTGTCAGTGTTCTCCTGCTCCTACTGACACGTGTACTTGCCTGTCTATTCCCACGGTGCTCTTTTGCTTTTGCAAATCCATTGCAATTGCTCCACTAGCAACTTGAAGCCCTCCCTTTTTTGGGCTTCCTGACTCTCTCTTCTGTTGGGACATATTCCTTACGGAAGTACCAGTGTCTGACCTTACTACAAAAGTAAACTAAGTACTGGGATGTTCCAGAGGTCAGACTAGGTAATGCAGTAGCCCTTGAACACTGCTAATCTAAATTGGTCTATAAACTGCTGATCTAGAAAATAAATACATGTTCTATTTAACTAATTTGTTTGCCTATGAAGCCCTCCAAATTAACCTTGCATTTTGATAGTGAACTTTGGAAGTTTTCTTGAAAAAGGTATAAAGCAAAAATAAATTATAAAAATGAAGGTTTTTACAAATAGATATTTGTCTGCATTGACTGAAGAGATTATCTATTTTCCCTCAGGGCTATAAGCAAAGTAAGAATACCTGTCTCAGTCACCTCTGACAGGTGCACATCTACAACTAGATTTGTTGGTAAAAACCTTCAGGGAAATTTCCACAGTCCACATAAGGAATCCATTTCAATCTCTGTTATCTCCACAACTATGAACTTCCCTCTAATATCTAATCTAATCTTTTGCAGGGAAAGACTAAGATACCTTATATGGACAAAGTGAACAATATTATTGTCCTCTTTACCACAGTCTTTCCCTTACTGAGAAGTTGCTGTCATCTCCCTCCTCAGTGGTCTGTTTTCCAGTCCATTAATCATAGACTGTAAAATTATTAATCATTCAGTAGAAAACTGAGGACAGACCCCAGTACTTGCTGTATCTTCCTAGCTTGCTAACTGCTCTGTAATACAGATTCCCAAGTCTCTTTACTGGGATCATTTCACTCTTCTCCCGAATTTCTAACAGTTCATTGTCTCTGTGTGTGAAGCAGTGTTTGACAGCGTTCATACCTCGTGCTTCATTTGGAAATTCTGCACCAGATTGAGGTCTGTGAACATCCGAATTGTACACAGTGTTGTTTCAAAGTCTGACAGCTCAAAATCACTGAAGTAGAAGTCAGTTAGGTTGAGGCATTGTGCAGATGGCACCACAGCAGCCTAGAGGAGAAGGAGAGCACACAGCTTAGTACTAGGAAAGAGAAAGGAGAACATAAACACCTGCTTTGTAAGAAGACAAGTGGTGAGACACTAAATTTTACCTTCACGTGATGCTCAAAAGTGATGATTACTTCTCATTTACTCTCCTTAGCCTTCCTTGTTTAATATTATCTTATTACCTTAGATTTAACAGGCACTTTTCCATAGAGCAGGAGGATAAACGAAGAATTACCTGGTCAGTCTGTTATCTAAATCACCCGAGGCAAATTGCAACCAAGAGTATGTGTGAAATTGGGAGAATGGGAAAATAAGGCAGTGGAGTTACGTGTTTGTTTTTATAAATGTGCAGACACCAAAATCTGTAACTCTTGACATTTTTCTAAAAAATGTCAAGGAAAGAGATGTCATGAAAGATTATGAAAACCAGTATTTACACAGGGGGAAAAAAAAAAATCCTTGTACCAGTAATTTTATGTCCCTCTGTCTGGATTCATGTGGTGTCTCACCTGTGAGCGTGTGAAAGAGCTGTATGTTCAGCGGCAACTAAGGCACCTGGTGAGAAACTCTACTGACTTCAGTTTGAAAAAGTGCAGCTGCAGGCTGGAATTTCATGAGGAAAGAGGCTGGAAGGACACACTAGGGGCTGAACAGGACACCTCATGCCTGTGTTCTCACTTCATTCATAATTTATCTTTCCCTTCCTTGATCTCCTGCCTTTGACAGACACAACAGTAAGTTTCACTTCACCTGAGACATAAAAACCCCTGCCCTCGATAGCTATTCAAGTGTTATTTAACCAGATCAGATATTTCCCCTTTCCCTTACTGAAGCCAGAAGAGCTTTTGGCCCCCTATTTTATACCATTTTCATTTCCAGTTATTGAGCTATGGTCAGCTTCTGTGAGTACTGACCAAACTACAGCCTCTTGCTCAATTTCCCCACCTTGGGAATATTATAAAGAGCATGAAATAGTCAAGTGTGCCAAGGAATTCCCCTCTTTTCCTAACTGTGACTTTTCAATTCCCGTTGCTTACTATAAGCATTGTATTAATGGTAATTAGCAGTGAATCATCAGTGACTCCATTTCATTGCCTGGTTAAGTATGGAAAGTAATTTTTAAAACCTGTCTTTTATTATGAGTGAAAAACCTACAGATCAAGGTTATAACTTTATGTCTCAGATCAAGGCACTCCCTTCAAGGGTCCCTGAAACACAAGAACAGCCCACTTTGGAATGTATTATAGTGAGCATGGTAAAAGGCCAGCATGGATGAACAGGGAATTCCTGAGGGAGCTCAAATGGAAATCTGAAGTACAGAGGAGGAGGAAGTGGGGATGGGCTACCTGGGAAGATTACAGAGACATTACCAAAGTGTGCAGGAGTGGAGATGGGAAAACAAAGCTCAGCTTGAGTTGGAACTTGTGAGAGATGCAAAGGGCAACAAAAATTTCTGGCAGCAAAAAGGTGGCTGTGGAAAACATGAGAGCACTGTGGTAACTGAGCAGCAACTATGAACAGTTTTGCTTTGTTTCATTTGCTTTGTACGGTAAAACACAGATTGGATCCAGGCTCAGAGGAGGTGGCTGATGCAACAGGACATTCTGTAGTGTGAGGAAAGTGAGACATTTTACTACAGCCTATTTCACTGTGCAGCTAATGAAATAGAATAGGGCAGTTCCACTTGGAAGGGAACTACAATGATTTTCTAGTCCAACTGCCTGCTGAAGCGTCTGCTTTCTGTGCTGTCAGGTTATTTAGAAGCAGAACAGAGCATATCACAAAAAGGCATACCCAGAAACATCACTTTAATCTATTTTGTCTGGCTTGATACAATGATATGAATACAAAATGAAAAAAACAAAAATTAAATGAGAGCAGAATAAAAAGCCCTGAGGTTCAAAAGCTGTGTGACACTTAGTATTCTAGAAAAACCCATAGTCTTACACCTTGTTACATGGCACCTTGCTTGTCCAGACCAATCCCATAATACCCATCCCATGGTCCCCCCTGTCTGCCTTCCTCTCCATCCCTCCCATTTGTTTTTGTGCAGCAGGGGTGATGCTTTTTTCCCTGGAACACCTCCTCCAGCAGAAACCTGGAGAAGCTAAGCCCATGCTGTGCTTTGAACTGCACTTGAAATCACAGCTGTAGTTATTCCTTAGGCAGTGCTTTTTACACACAGAATTAAACATGAGCCGAGCAGGACACTACAGAGAAAAACAGCCACAAAAATAATGAAAATAAAAGAATCACCGCATTAAAAATTAAATACAGAACTTCTACCAAGGTCATAAAGCTGTACCCATACTTGGGATGCCTGAAAGGGACCATTTTTTCTGGTTCTTGCAGTGCTCTGCCCAGCCTGTATGTCTTCTGACTGAGGCATTGTAATGTTTCCTTTTCATGTGATCTACTGATTCAACTCAGGAACCAATCAGTATAACCCTCACTATCATTTCTATTTCTGGAAGATGTGCTTCTGTGTGTTTCGGGATCACCTCTGTGTGAAGGACTGCTCTTTGTTCTAGCAATGGAACATTTCTATAGTAATAGTAAAAAATTCAATTACCACTGTTACCTGCAGCTCCCTCGTTTCCTCCTCAGCAGCAGAAGCGTGGTATGAGAGAACCTACAGAAAGAAAGAAGCAGCCCTTAGTACAAACAAAAGAGCAGTGTGGTAAAAGGGTACTTTTCCTAAAGCAGATTTTTCAGCCCTGCACTGCGTTTGCTGTTGAAATCTATTGTCCATGCAGGGCCCACAAGGGTTTTAAGGAAGCTCTCTGAATGCATACGGGGAGATATCTGCAACTTCCACAAATCTCCCACAGCACAGAACCTTCTGGAGATAATTAGGCCAGGAAAACGTAAATAGTTTCTATAAAAGAGCTAAGAACTCTGATTTTCTCTTTGGAAAGATTTCATGCCCCACTTTCAAAGACAAATAATACACGAAACAGCTATAATTATGAGCCTGACATTGTTGCCATAGTAATTCTTTCAGGAGTGTATTAAGACAGAAAAGAAAGTTTTGCCCTAACTGAAACTTGGCACCAAAGTCTGAAAGACAATATGTTTGTTTTAAATTAACTAAGTAAGCTCGTAATTTTTAGCTCTTGAGAACACGGGTCATGAAAATGTTATGGATTATTTTAGGCAACTGGAGACTGATTCTTTTTTAAAGAAGCCATCTTATGTGTTAACATATAATCTGTCTGGACCTCCTGCATTACCCATAAAGTGTTACAGTAAGAGAGAGACTTTCTCATTTGCAATATAAACTAATAATTCTGACAATAATTTTACCCCCTTTTTATTTAACATGACTTAATATGGGTTTATTTGAGAGTTGTAATGTTTCTTTTAGAGGCTGTGGGGTACATAAGCCCCATTTTAGGAATTCTGCAAACACTCTGTTTACATAATGAATGTCAAGAGATCCAAAGTCTACAAAGTTTTCAGTTTCAGCTTCAAGGTTATCGCCTCCGAGTAATTCAGCTTCTCAGACTAAAGCCCTCTTCAGCTGTTGAACTGAACAGGAAGCAGTTCAAAGGCTGAGACCAGATGATGTTCCCCTTGACATGGTTTGATGGAGTCTGAGGAAATTGCTGAAAGCCTACAATAACGCTGCTGCTACTCTGTGTGTCTAAAGGGCTGAGCCAAAATCATCACAGAAAACCTCAGACAAGAAAAGGAAGCCCCTAATCCACCGAAGCGTTTCCTGTTCCTACGCAGCAGAACACACCCGCTGAGCTGCCCGTGGGCAGCCTCCCTCAGGGACAGGAAAAGATGTGCCCAGCTCACCCCTAAATGGGTCATGGGCAAAGTTAGACCACACCAACAAATGAAACAGTCTGCTGGCACATCCAGAAACAAGTGGGAAAACTCCTGAGCAACTCAACAGGCCAAATTCTCCTGGGGGAGCACAGTTTCTGTCCTGATATGCAGAGCAGCCCGGGTCTGGAGAAAATCAGTTTGGGGCTAATTAAGGACCACCTAGATGTGGAGCTCACCTCTAATGTCACCATCTGTTTGGCCATGGCTCTTTCTACAGCCTCGTACATCTGTGTGTTCTGGATCCCCAGGCCACAGAAGATGACAAATGCTTCCAGGAACTGCTCATCATTTCTGTTGAAAGCCTTGACCTTGCCTGAGTTTTCTTCCATCTTGTTCACGAGCTGGCAAACGCCTATAACAGGGTACAGAAATGAAAAGAGGTAATGCAGAGAACTGCCACCATATCCCCTGTTGTATGGAACAGCAGGAATTAAGCCTGGGACAGTTTGGCCTGCAGTATAAACCATCAATATCCTTACAAGGGACACACAGGAATGCTGGAGGATTTTCCCCTGTTGTTTTTTTTTTTTTTAAGAGCAGTTTCAATGTATTATAGAATGGATGCTAAAACATATATAAAACAACTATATTTTACTTAGTAGATTCTGAAGTATTTATTAGGATCTGTAAACCAAAAATGTAGGGCTTTAGAGACTTGATTATCCTGTGAAATTCTAGGGTCGTTTTCATCCTAACTTTTATTATTAATAGTATTCTAGATTGATTTAATCCCTAAAGACAATTTGTCCTTTGGAGGCTAATTAAATTTTTGCAACCATGCCAAAAGAACATTTATGAAAGTCAGAACAGTGGTAACACAGAGTTTTTGCTTCCTTATTTGAGTCAGTACTGAAATTCTTTTTAAGTAAATGTACTAAAGAGAGAATACCCAAGTTGAGGTTCAAAGCTTAAGTAGAGTGGCCGGTTCCATGAGGATGTGATTGAATTCCAGCCTGCTCCAAACACTGCTGAACTACTTGAAAAGCATCTTACTGAATTCAGCTTGTTAGGGCCCAAACCTGTTGATAGCTGCATCTGTTTATTTTTCTGGTAAGAATTTCTGGACTTTTCCGTGCACCGGCCACTGAAAAGTCTGGCAGGTAGCTGCTCCCACACCTTGCTGCAGCTTAAATCCCTGACACCATTTGAAGCAGAGGGAAATTCAGACATATACCTCCCTTTAGTTTTACACAGCAGATGGTGATTTCTGCTAAAAATCAGAATATTAATTAAAGCAGCTGTGTTGTAAGAACATGTTGTCTTTGGCCGGAACTGCTTTGGGGGTGATTATTGTCTTAAGTGAGTGCAAATGTTTTCTCTCTCCCATGAGTGTGATGAGTACGAACAGTTTGGAGCATAAAAGCCAGACAGTTTTCCTGGCCAACTGCAAATATATCCCAGGGATTGCATTGTCTGAATATTGCAAACAGGATTCTGGACCTTAATGGGATGAGAAGACTAGATCATAGAATCACAGTAAAAAATATAATCCCAGCAAATAAGAATTCAAATAAGGGAAAAGATTAACTTTCCCTGGGAAAAAAGGAGCTGATTTATAAAACTCTATAGGAAAATCCCATGAAACTCACTTTCAGATCTCTGTTTAGCATGGTTCATGACATTATAATTATTCCCATAGCAACTGTGATGTCATGAACACAAGATTAAGACCCAACCGTGAATAGGCCACAAAAGTAAATGAATTCCTGAAAGACAGAGCATTTGCATGCACATAAATGTCTCTTAAAAAGAATAGAGAACTGCAGTACTATACTATGTAGTACTTCAGACTCTTTAACCCCTTTCAAAAGCTTCCCCAAAGCGCTGACATTCCCATGTATTACAAATAAAGGAACTCCAAAGACTTTTACTGGGACATAATTATGAAACCACAGCAAAATCCTGTAAAGCTTTCACCACATACCTGAGAAATGCATAAGTCAGGAGAATAAAAAAGTTCTTTTCATCTTTCTTGCCAGTAAGATCTGCTTAGTTTTGCTGTGTACAGCTTTTCCCACCTCAATCCCACTTCCCAAATTCTGGTTTTGGCTATACTACTCTTAAAAATAATTATAAAAAGAAACCAGACTTATAATAATAGCCATAGATGCTGTATAGTATGGCAAAGGAGCTTCTGGGTATTGTCCCAAAGACAACAACTTGACCTATTAAATATCTGAACATCAGGCAGATGTGAAACCAGCAGAGACTTCAAAGAACATTTCCCAGTGAGAATTACTCAGGTTTGAAAAACCCACCTAAATGGGTGGCCTGACTGAAACTTTCAGTTTGAACTTCCATAGAAAATGCCAGTAGGAAAAAAATCCATGCTCACAGCATAGTGAAATATCTCTAATAAAAACTCAACAGTTCAGTCTTCGCCTTGGGCTTCTAGGGTTTGCTCGAATATTTAAATAAAGTAATAAAAGGACTCAGGAAAGAAGCTAATATCAAAATTCCATCATGTGAAGATGATGCTTCTCTTTCTGCTCCAAAGGTTTAAAAAAAAAAATCTGTCTTCACAAAAAAGGGGAGCTCATATTTACTATATAAATTGGGCTCTCCAGTTTTGCCATAATTCTCTAAGAAAATTATTTGAAGGCCATTAAAAATGCATTCTCTCTCTTAATATTTACTTGCTAAATTTTGTAAAGCTGAGGAAGCTGGATTCATGCTACTGTCTAGGGATCAGTATGTTTTATCTTCTGTTTGCTTGTGGAACTTACTGATGCCAGGAACTCAGGCTCATACTCATTCTACTCTTGGGTAACTTATTAGGTAAGCAATTTATACTCAGGGTGGACTCAGATGACTTATTAATTGAAAACATGATAATTAAGGATCTTTTCTCCTGGCTTGAGATTCCATGTTGCTGGGATTTTACTGTGAAGCACACAAATATTTCTATGAAATGTATAACCACATTTTTGTAGAGATACCTACCTATCACTTTATTCTTTTTCCCATTTTTTATCGGTGTGCACAGCAAACTCTTTATGTGTTGGCTTACATTTTCTGCATTGTCATTCTGTTAAACAAAGCAAAAAAATACAGTTACAATTTTAAAGGCGAGTGTTCAGGTGGCTGAGGGTGGGTCTGCAATTATTCTTTGCTTTACATATTCCTTCAAAAGGAACCATGGCTTCAAAGAGTTTGCACACAAACAACAGGTAGGAAAACTACTACCAGCCAGGCCAACATTCTACATCCTTCCAAAGGTTTTCCATCATGTCTCAGGCTCCAGTAGAAGGAGAATCTATTTATCTGGGGAGTGGAAGGTTGGACCAAGAAGACAATGCCTCTTTTTCAAATACCTGGTGAGAAAGGGACGTAATTCTGCTCTGACTGCTCCTGGAATAATGTGGCAGCTGCTGAGAAGTACATTTGGTCCCCTCTCTAATTGTATGTGACACAAAAAATGGGCACACATTAATATTTCCAATCAAAAGGTTATCTTGGGGTTTCTTTTTTACTATTGTTGCTTTGCTTTCTGGTCCTGTGCAAGGACTGTAGATAGGATCTTGGCAGGCAAGTGCACAAACACTGTAATGCTAACAAGTGGCAATAGGAAATGTGATTCTT
The DNA here is from genome assembly GCA_013397135.1 of Pachyramphus minor. Lineage (NCBI taxonomy): Eukaryota > Metazoa > Chordata > Aves > Passeriformes > Tyrannidae > Pachyramphus > Pachyramphus minor. The sequence continues at coordinate 95,449 of VYXB01003981.1, read as the reverse complement.
TAAAGAAATCATTAAAGGAATACATCATGCCACATACTTTACACAACTCCAGCAACTTAAGTACTACTACTTAATAGTAGCCCATTATCAAGATGGTTATATGGAATAACTCAGGAGCAGCATTGTTTTCTCAGCTGCAATACCTGTGCAGTCAGCTGTAAAAAAAGGAGATAAGAATCAGCATCTCTCCCTAAGAATCAAACAGGAGAGGACGGGAGATGAAACCACAGTGCACGGTGCTAAATAAAAATGCCTGACCCAGCATTAATGAAAAGGAAGGAGAGTAAGCTAAAACCAAGCTTAAATGCCTTTAAGGAGTGTTGTAGATATTTGAACTTTATCTCCACTGCACTAACTTTGTTGGTTCAGGGAAGAACACGGACACCTGGCAGGTGAAGCTTAGCATTTGGCTTCTGTCCTGGAAATGGCCTGAACCTGAAGCAACATCACAGCTCAACACCACAGCACAAATAAACCCAAGCTGCTCTTCTGCCTCGTGACATTTCCTAGGTCGTTCAGGCCACCAAAGCACAAAGGTATTTTCATGAGGTGACTACACATGCTGTTGAATGTCCTCCAAAGAAAGAGGCAAGCCGGGGTTTCTAGGGCACCGGGAACACCTGGGATTTCCCTCACATCAGGGTTCATCAGCTTTCAAAACATTTAGCCTCCAGCCCTACCTGGAGACTGCTCCTGAGCAGCAGTGCAGTTGCAGTCACTGTGTGCTGAACAACATTATCCAGAATTCTTTCTAACAGCACTATTATTTTCTTTTTATGACTTCCTCACATAAGGTGTATTCCAGGAAAAAATGCAAAATAACTCTACTGAACAGCCTGTTTCAGACAAACAGTTGTTTGGATGACTCTCAAGGTATTAATTTTAGTTTTAAACATCTTCCAAATAATCACCTCTTTCTTTATTGATCTATACATGATATCCATCAGATTCTGTCTGTACTTCCAGTGCTGCAGTTAAGAGCTTTGGGCCCTGTACTGCAAAGTGGTGAGCCCTCTTTCTGTGTTGCTCAATCCTTCCAAGAAATCCTCTTCAGAACATTCTTGAAGCCTTGCACAGAAAAAAAAAAAAGGGAAGCAACAGAGCTCCCCACCACAAGCCTGCCCCTCCTTTCCACTTACTGGAACAATCACACTGAACACTATATTTTCTGACCTCTCTGTTGTGTGTCTCAGAACAAATTTTGGTGAAAAAGCCATCTGCTGACCATAGCAACTCACGTCCCTCTCATTACCCACTCCCTGACCCCCTCTGGGAAACAGGCTTAAATACAGCAAGAAGAGCAGACATCTAATTTCTGCAAGGACAGGAAAAAACAGAATTACAAGTTTGCTTTTTGTTAATGACAACTCTGCAGGAACCTGACTGGAATCTGAGTCCTGCCAGGTGACCTTCACTCCTCACTCTCCAGTACCCATGTGCTCAGTTGTACACCACACCACGAGATCACACTTGGGAAGCAAAAGCTCCCAAACAAAAGTGAAGTTGTTCCATCTCCAAAGCAGCGAAGAACCTGCATCTATAACATTAATCTCTGCCAGAACAAGAAGGGAAAGGAAAGGATAAAAGGGAACTGGGAGCCTCCCAGCGCTCTCTGTGTACCTTCCTTTGTGTTTCCATTATTCTAAGCGGGGCCATTACATTGACAGAAACAATAAGGGGAAAACAAAAAAGGCTTGAAAGGTAAACAGAGAGACATTTTCTGTTTCTGATTTTCAAATCTAAGCTTATTTTACTTACTGTCCAGGGAAATCTTCTGTCTTTGCAGACATCTGGGATGTTGAGTGGCTCCATCGTGTTCTTGACATACTGAGCATACATGTAATTGATTTTGTTTGTGTCGTAGTCCCTGAAGGACAAAACAACACCATTGTTATGTGCTTAGCATGGAAATGAGGCATTTCAGCAGGTAAGAGTAATATCTTTCCTGTATGAGAAAAGGATCTATAGATACAACTAATAGATATATAATGGGGTTGAGTTCAAACCCTGGATCCTAATCCAGCTGTCATCACAAAACTGCAGAGTGGAAGGATATGTGCATTCCACCATCTCTTAGTCAACATTAACCCTGAACACCAAGCTGAAAAAATAAACAAATCCCTTCGGTTTACACAGATGAAGGATAGAGAATGAACGGCTGGGTTTATATAGAAACAAACAGAATCTTGTGAAAAGCAACTCCATTCACAAATCTGATACACTTAGAAAGCCAATACTGGATGAAATTCCCATATTAGTTAAAGAGACTGCAGCAGGTATCACTTGGGTGTTTTCTGCTTCCAAGTTCATTTATTTCAGATTTATTCTAAAAGTAAAGGCCCAATATGGAGATTCTATTACTGAAACAGAACTGTTTATTCCAAATCAGGACATAAAGGACATTTACAGAATCAGTCATCTCTACTCTTTTAGTCACAATTTATTTAATGAAGGCATTCTAATTCTCTTAGACCCTTTGCCTGCCTTGGAGGAGGACATATGCCCTAATAATGAATCTATTCCCATCAAGCTCCTGGAATTTCCCTCCAACATTTGACTTGACTTTAGTTATCCTCCTGGTCTAAGGATGTTCACAGGGCTGGAAGAAGGGAATTATTCTTTCTAACATAGAATTAATTTTAATATAATAAATGTTTAAATGTTTACTGCAAAAAAGCATCAAAGGGGTACAGAAATCTCAGTTTTCTCTCTGCACACAATATCCATAGTAGAATATTTTATATACAACTGTGTCTTTTTTTGACATTATTTGAAAAAAACTGTCTTTGATGACAGAGAAGAGTAACGGAGACAGTAATTTTCAAACTTCAATGCAGAGGTTCAGGCTAAATTTGGAAACTATTTAATCTGGGTATTTTAATTCAGCTATTTCTACCTCTCCCTTCCTCCCAGTTGGTTTCTCAAAGATGACTGAAAGTTAGATCTTTAGGACTTTCATCTTGATTTAGTCAGACTTGTTCTTTAAGCTAGCCTCCTTATCTATGAGATAAGGGTAATGATTAAAATAACTGATTAAAAATATTAATAGGATTATTATCTTCTACTCTACACCATAGTTGTCTACACAGATTTCTTAGAGATCAGTTTTAGAGCAGGTCACCAAGTTGGAATTTTACTTCTCCCATTTTGTACATGTCCACAGCTTAGCCCTGTGATACCAATATGTACTTGGACCTGGCAAAGTGAAGAGATTGGGCCCTGCTCTCCTGTTCTGCTCAGTGGGGCCTTTTCAAGGCAGGAGAGTTTGTCTGGGCACACTTTAGGGCAAACCCTGCCCTATGAAAATAGTCATAAGAACTAGGACCCAGTAGAAATAAGGCCTGTTATTAGGACAAGAACATTAAGAGCATAGTTTCTTCAGGGTTCTCTCGGAATGAGCAAAGATCTGAATTCACTGGTTTACCTCTTCAGATTTTCAGCAGAATCTTCTAATTCCTCAGATTCCATGTGAAACACACTGGAAAATGTATCCTGGAATATCGAAAGGGTATTTCAATAAGGCTGACATGAATTAGAACAGTATGATTTCATGAAAACCTTGTTGCAAACCTTGTTACCAAGACCTATTCTGTAATAAACACAAGTGTAAAATTCTTTCCCTTCATTTCACATCTATACAGGATCCTGCCACAAAGATACCTTTTCATACAACTTCAGGTATCATTGAAGTATCTTGAGTCTCTACTGATGACTCAGAGAAGAAATGCTGGTATTTACAAGCCACATCAAATTTATCTGTCAGCACAGAAATTCTTTAACTACACAAACACCAAAACCTCCCAAGTCAACACCCAACCTGAGCAGATGCCCTAAAATGAAAGACTGAGCGTGAAAAGATGACAGAACATACTATGGGTCAGAAATCCTACAGAGCCAGGATGGAGGGAAGCCCAAACCAATCCCAGGAAATAAGCACTTCTGCCTTCAGCCAAAAAGCCACACTCACAGGACAGTCTTCATCCACGATGAAGATGGTGCACCTCTGCACTTGCATGAAGGATATTATAGTGGCAGCTATCTTCTTCAGGATTACTTCCAAAGACTGCTGCTCCTCAAAAATCAGGCTGGCAAGGTCAAGAAGCACCTGGGGAAAAGGCCTTTTGTGAAATTTTGACTAGTTGTGATTTATGCAATAATTAGCATTTCTACTGTCTTTGAGTCTTTTCTGTCCCGAGTCAAGGAAGTCAATGTGTGTGTCTGCGACCAAAATTAAATATTGGCTCTCACACACACTGCAAAGGAAGTCAATAATAGCCAGTTTGACACTTTTGATGGAGGAAATAAATAGCACAGATGGCTGGCTGATGTTTTGGGTCAGGGAGGCAGAATAGATTTAGGCATTAACAGGTCATCAAATGAAAGCTGAGAAATCCAGACAACACAGTTACTTGTCCTTGGGAAACCTAATGATTTCCAATGGCTATTTCCATTTCTTAAGACTTTGGAACACAGTTATTATCTGTTGCAATTCTAAGCAGATCCTAATGAACTTGTTTGGTGAAAGCATCATTTGGATACAGCACTGCAAAGCTGCTGCTGCAGGACTCAGCTGCTCAAATGTGCTCGCATTCCTTTTCTTCCTCACAAGAAGCACGAAGGCAATTTGAAAAATCAGCCAGTTTTGTACCAGTTAAGCAAACACTGAGAGTCACTTGGAAACTCAGACCCTCGGGGCAATGGTTCCATACCTGGTTCCGCCTGTTCTCCAGCAGAGACGTCTCGTACAACTGCGCGTTGTGAAGCACAATTCCGCAGAATGCCAGATAGGCAGCGAAGTCCTGCAGGCAAATGAACGTCAGCACCTCATGGAGATGATGTCCCACAGCATCTTAACTCCAGTCCAAGATAAGCTGCTGCAATGTTTTGTTCCCACTTGGAAGTATTAATTGATATTTCTGTTATTTTTGGCAACTGCACATTCAGGGTCTGGGGTTTTTTTTCAGTTGCTCCTAATTTGTTATTTCCTCAAGAATCCTGTCTCCTTTTTTTAAACTAAGGATCTTCACAGGTTATCTTGGTGCAAGTAGGATTGATAAGGTTGATATAGGAAGCAGCTCAAAGGAATCAAGTCATTTTGGGCAATGCTTATTTTATCTAGGAAACCTGAGCTCAGACAACCAGCCTCTCTCATTTTGGGCAATTCCAAATGAATTGGAAATTTTATTTCCACTTGGAAATAAAAATTCTGCTAACATAGCAAACCCACAATTTTCCCCCTCTCAGTATGGGATTAATCCTGATGTCCTGCAGATACTCAGGGTGCATTTTGTTTTAAAGGGTAAGTTTCCAAAGAGAAAGGGTGAATTCTGATTCTTTTATTGCTGAGGGTTAAGTCACTTCTTCAGCCTGAGCACAGCCTGGCTTTTGCCAAACCAATCTGAATGTAAAGTCCTGAAATGTTTGGAAAGCAACTGCAATGTGAGAATTAGGAATCAATTCTACTGTCTGCTCTACTGATTATCTTATACATTGTTCATAATTTATCCAAAGCTTTTTCGTTTCCGCAATTGCTGTATTGAGAGTGACACAGTATTTGAAAGAGAATCACTACACAAATTTTAATATTCAAAATGTGTTTGTTAGGTGTGCCAGGAGAGTTGGAACCATTGAATAAAAAGATGAGGTCTCTTACAAGTTATGAAACTGTTTTACAATGCATTTCAGGAGAGTAGGCCTGTATTTCAGAGATAAATGACAGAGAACATGGTGATCCAGAAATCAAACTATTTCACATCCACATTTCTCGTGGCCTCAGAAAGAAAGACATTTGCAGTATTAGCAGGAGTTTTTACTTTTTCAGAAAAATAAATTATTAACATATACATCCCCCATCCCCCTATGAAAACAGAAGAGAGATAAATGGATAAAGCTTTTATACCTTTTCATCTTGTTCAGTGAAGGTGCCACCAATTCCAGATTTCTTGTTGATTGCTTGAGCCACACCAACAACCTAGGGTGTTCAAAATAGAGTAATTAGGAGCCTGTCATCAGATTATATTTCTAGGCATAGGTATGAAAGATAGTAAGTGATCATTACAGTTGACTATTAAATCGAATTGTTAGTGTAAGAAATGTTTCTCTTGGATGCATAAACATTTCCCACCTTAGCCTTTCTGTACTTTTCCATTCCTTTAGAGACTTCACAAAGTGTTATGAATCTGACATAAAGTATATGCAAAGCTTTTAAATTTTTTTTAGATTTTTTTGGCATGATTACAACAAGTGATAGAAAAACTGCAAAGAACTTCCCTTGTTTGAGTCCAAGGAGAGTAAAACAAGTGCAAGGTGTTAACGATGGTATTTTTTCATTTTGCTTTTTTGGGGACAAACAATACCAGAAGAAAACTGCGTGTTGTGTTTAAACATTTAAAAATCATTACATTTGTAACTGCTAAACTGATGGAAGGCATGTGGGTTTATTTTTGTAATGGAAAAGAAGACAATTTACTATCTCTGGGCCTCGCATTCCCAAAATACTGATGTTACAAGCAAGGTCATTGTTCTGCAGGATGAATCCCTGCCAACTGTGGGCTCAAAAATGTCTGTCTGAAATAAAGCTGAACTGTCAGCTCCCTTCCACACAACCCAGCTTTTCCCACAGTCACCCTCTCATTCACTTCAGGGAGGAATATTTCTTATCCAGTGAACTTCCTTTCTGTAGTAACAATTTACCACTACTCTTATCTACTTTCATGGCAGACTTTGAATGAAAGCAAATCCTTTAAGCAGTCAATATGCTTTTATTTTAACCTACATGTGCAGAGATTAAGGGTGACACCTTTTCTCATAGCACTGTCTTCTCTGGGTATTGATTTAATTTATTTTATTTTATTTCAGTTTCGGTCCAGCATAAGCTAAGACAACTTTAATAAGGCCAGAGGCTTTTCGAGGCATGTAGAAGGTGAGTGCTTTCATCTTGTGTAAATACCTCCCCTCCACGAAAGCAAAGTCTGTGGTGCTTAAAAAAGGTTTTAACTGAGGAGGGAAGGGGTAATGAGAATAAACCTGCTAAAAAGTCATGGTTGACTTGATTATGACAAAAAAAAATGTGCAAATGCAAACCTTTTTCTTTGGTGTAACTGTTTCAGTGCCATTCTAAGCTTTTAGACAACTTTGTAGTGTGTGCTTTTTTTTTTTTCCATACAAAATGAACAGTTTTAAAAATTAAACTGGTCCAAACTGTGGCCTTATTTATATCGGTACAAATTTCAGTGCTTCTCTACGTTCTGTAGGATATGGTGTAGAGGCAGTAATGAGAAAAACCTCAGATGGATATTTTTTAGCCATTGGAGTCTTGCCTGCAACCAGGTAATTAGGAGAAGATGTAGGAAACTCAAGAAGATCTGTTCCTGTTACTAAAGTAATTATGTAGTTAGGACAAAAGTAAATCATGTAGTAACATTTTAGGCCGTGGAGAACATATGCCTGCGTTTTAAAGAATACTAAGCACAGTGTGAAACCCAAATCCTGATTTTTAAAACTTATTACAAACCAATCGGAAACACCAATAAGCCTGATCAGTGATGTCCAGTTGGGAGTTATGTTTGCAGCAGCGGAAAAACTGAATCCAAGGTGACTCTGAGCTCAGCTGCACAGGAAACTTCCTCAGATAACAGGTACATTCAAAGCGTGAAATGTTTGTGGCAATAAACAAGAGAGATGCGAGATAAAGCTTGGAGAATATTGTGAAAATAGAACAAGTGGGTCACGCAGCAGTAAAGCAAAGATGTGTATGTTTGATTCCTTGTCATTCTCCTACCGCACCGCTGGAATTCGCCTGGATATTTCTCAGCCACACAAGACAAAACTAATAGGAAAGAAAGGGGTTAAAAAATATTCTTGCTGGCAGCACAAGTGATCTTCCAGTGCTCTGCTTGCCCTTAACCTTTCTTCTCTATCTGTACTACTTTTCCCATTTAAGAAATCCCAATTCACATTACAAGAAGAGATTTCTTCTAATTCTCAGAGAACTTTATTTTTACTATTTTCTTGCCATAGCTGAGCCCTGCCTCTAAAAGTAGCAGCCTACCTAGAGTGTTTCCCAGTAGGTGATGACTGATGACTGTGCTCTGGATTTTATCTCAGTTGTTTCATGCTGCAGTTTTTTGCACATTAGGATTACAGGCCTAACTCTGGGTAAGCTCTTCCAGCTCTACAGGCCACTGGTGCCCTTTTCAGTTGGTTCTTACTTCAGCTGACTTAAAAATACAATTAATTTTGCTTCCTAGGAAGATATATTTTTGATTTGCTTTTGCCGGCACCTGAGGAAAAATTACATTAAGCCAAAGACTGGGAACAGAAAGAAGGGAACTCAACTTTTATCTCATTTTCCATAGGAGAACATACCCCCTTCAGGAGACAGACTGAGTGGTGTTAACCTTCCTTTGCTCTCCTGGTCTTGTGGAGCTTTGATTCAGGCTTATAAAATTATCCCGCAGGGACAGAACTGTATTTACAGAGTTCCATTTTTAATAAACAAAAATTTCACATCCTCTTCTATCATTCATGCCAGCAGCAGCCTGTGTGATTTCCAGCAGCCCAGTGAATGTAACACGTGTCTCAGCATAAGCTGAAAATCCACCCAAGAAGCAAATTACTGATCTCCATAATCCTGCAGCAAGACAGCTACTGGAACTTGGGGGAGTTTGTTTAAAGTCAGCTTGGCCGGAGCTCCTCTATTCTGCAGCAACTGTGATATCTGAAGTGTTCACTGAGGGAGAAAATAACTTCCCTGGCTGACAGGAACATGCCTGCTCACGTTTTACACAACAAAATTCAACAGGATATTTTCAAAGACTGTTGGAAATTGTAGCAAATAGGGCAAAGTGAACAACAAACTCAACAATTGCCAGAATGAAACATTTCCCTAGCTGATTACTGGGAAGTTCAGTCTTACTTAAAGCCTGGGAGAGAGGTCTCACTTCATTCAGCTACAAGTTCCACATGAGAAAATCCTACAGATTTTAGTAGAAATAAAACTGAATTTAATGCACATTATTATGCACAGCTGAATGAAAAAAACTGCAGCAGTAACAGAAAATTGTGTTATTCCTGTAGATGTTCTATGGCAGCTGTGGTGTCTGTGTGCATCAGAGACCTTCCATTGTACAGCTATTCCAAACCTGCTAGAGAGCTGTGCTGAGCCTGTGTCAGCCCTGCATAACTCCACACGTTGGGTTAAGCCAAGGAATGGAATAAGGACTTCTATTCCCTGTTCAGTCCTGTCAAAATGACTGTTTGTTTACAAGTGCCTACAAAACCAGGTGCAGACATCCGAGGTGAGAGTTGCCACAGCCTCTGCCCTCCTTTCTTTGGGGCTCTGAATCCAAGCCCAAACGAAACCAGAAGACTGTGCCACTGCATTTCCTGACTTTCCAGGAGCCCTAGAAGGCAAATAAGCGCCATGTGGAGCTTTTCCCCATTGTTACTAGTTTCTGGGTCCTTCTCATGGGCTCTTTTGTGAATCAAGCTGTTTTCTTTTCATCTGTGGAATTTCTTACTAGCTGTTATTTTTACATGGGGCTTTGGTTTCTCACATGCCTCATGGAAATATAGGCAAATGTGAAAAGCATCTACTGGAAAAATCTCCATACTTCAGCAGGCCCAGAGGATTTCAAAATCAGCATGAGATTTTCTTCTTCTCAAGTACTGACTCTTTTGTTTTTTTAAAAAAGTAGTACTAATAGTAAACAAACAAACAGAAAGGCCCAGTTGCTTCTCTTTCTCAGTGTTTATTTTTGGATGACTTCCAGGATCATCTTTTGACTGTGGTTGCTGACATCCTGGGCTAAGGCAGCATTCAGTAGCCTCAATATTAATAGAGAGGCTTTGGGGATTTTTAAATTTTATTTAGTTTTTAATCGGGAGGAGTGTGTGTTCTGGCTTCATTGTTTTGGGGATTTTAAAACAGAAAAAGCAGCAGAATGTAAATGGAAAATTAAGGACTGATTCACTGACTCCAACGATCTGTCCAGAAACATGTCAGTCATTTGTTATGGTGAGAAGGAGAAAAACCTTCTGGTACAGACTGTAAAAATCAGAAAAAAATAAAGTTGCAATCCTTCCCTATAAGAAATCTTAGAGTTTAGCACCTTCAAATTATTGCATATAACGCTCTCCTCAAACTTCAGGTTGGCTGAACTTTTCCAAATAAACAAATTCCTGCTTCATTTCCCCTTACTGATGCACTTAGGAGTAGAAAGCTGGCCCAGGACACGGCCCATTGCAGGTTTATTCAGCCCCTAAGTCATGGTGCACTGGGCGCACAGACTGCAGCTCTTATTCCTTCCCCCACCCAGCAGCAGGACCTGGAGAGAAGTGGGCACTTCCACACTCCCTGGCCAGAGAGACTTTGTAACTCATTCCTGTTCCCATCTCCATGGAGCACAGCATTTTTTGCCATTCAACAAAAAGAAAATGGGAGGAGGGCTTGGGTGAAATTTAAAGCCTTGCATCAGCCTGACAGGGACCACTGGTCCCTGACAGCTGTTCACACCACATCTGCTATGCTCGTCTGCTTGGCCCAGGGCCAGCAGTTGGCTGCTGCTGGTTGGAAAGGGGAACACTTTTAAGGAAGAGTAGGAAAGGATCAAATGCTGTCCTTGGAAGAACTAAAAGAAAAATAATTTAGGCCCAAATTAGTAGCACATAAAGAAAGGAAGTACTGGCTGATCATCTGGGTCAGCTGCAGTAAGATTCCATTGACAAGTAAAATCAGGACCTTAATCAATTTATTTAATGAAAGAAAAGTTCAGTGCAGTAAGAGGCAAGGTGAAACACTCCGTAAGAGGAGTGAAAGATGGAAGAGCAAGAAGAAGAAGGTATGATGCCTTCAAACCAATCCTGGCAGCCTTTCTTTTTGGGAGTTTGAGCTTTCTGGAAGCAAACCATAAATGCTCTGAAAAATAAATGAATTGCAGGAGAGAAAATCCCCACCTCAAAGCTCTGACACACTATTGAGAGAGACTTACCCTTTGTGAGTATTCCAGGTGCTGGTGATGTGGCTGAAGGCTCCTACAGTCAGGATGAAAGGAAACCCAAATGTACCTCACTGACAGTAACTCTTAATTGCAGTCTGAGTGCACTGGGGTAGCCCAGTAAGTGTGCAGAGAACTTTAATGCTCACAGATACTTGGTACAGGAAGCGGGACCAGCACTTCTCGAGTTAAAGCCATATATTTATGGATTATGCAGCATCTGGGATTAAACACTTCCTGACAGTTCCCTTTGGCTTACATTACTGAATTGGATAAGAAAAAGTCCAAACAAACATAAGCAGTGTGTTTTTAAAAAAAAAGAGATAGTTTTATAGCGGAAGATAGTGGCTGCCAGCTAATAGAAGTTTAAAGCATCAGTGTGGTTGGAAACAGCATTACATGAAGTGATCCTAAGACTGCAACTTACCTCTTCCCTGTGATTCTTTATTGGCATACAGAGAATGCTCTGAGTCTTATACCCTGTGATCTGGTCAACTTCTGCATTGAATCTTGGATCCTGAAAAAAATATAATTATTAGACTACTTGCCTAAAGATCACTTCTTTTTCTTCCTTGGTTTAAAGGTCAAGAAAAGCAGAATATTTGATTTTGCTGTTACCCAGGATAACAAAGGTTCCATTACTGGGTAATAATTATATGAAGTTGTTATTCTCGGTGTGTTAAAGCAAAAACCATGTAGAACAACAACAAAAAGCCCCCACCCAAACCCAAGGAGAAGCCTTTTTTTACGCCTAGACCATCATCATAAGAAACATGTACACAGACTAACCATCCCTACTGTAGCTTTTATCATCAAGAAGAGGTTACAGAAATACACTGAAATACACTTGGCCACAGAGGAACACGGTTTCATGATGTGGTCAGTGGTTTTGCTTTCATCAGAGATTGCTTGTTTAGTTTTTTCACCTCAGCATTGTTATAAACCTCTGGTTCTTTCTTTCAGTCACAGCTATGTGTCTCTGTGCACACACGTGTCTACAGCACACACGTTATAACCAAAGCCACGGTGGGGGGTTTGCACCTTGGCCAGTTTAAGTCAATATAGGTCCAAGTACAGGTACTAAAGTGGCAATATTTCAGCAGCTGGTCATGAGGCTCCCTCTTTTTTTGGGGAATTGCTCAGGAGAAGTTTCCTTGGCTCACCTCATAGGCGTTCTTGATGTTCAGAGGTTGGCCTATGGCTGCCACGTGCCCCACGATGCCCTTGTTCCACTCCAGGCGGATGCAGTTGTTGGAAGCTTCTTCCAGGGTGGAGCCTTCTGCCACGTCAAACAGCCTGCTGACCAGGAACTTCTCATTGGAGCTGTCCTCACAGACCAGGAACAGAGAGTAGCGGTCCGCGGCTATCAGCTCGTGGATATGCAGGAAGATCTTATGGCAAAGCGCCGTGACATCCAAGTGACTGGAAATGTCTTTCACAAGTTCTAACAGTCTTGAGCACTGATCCCCTGCACTGGTCTCAATCCTTGGAGATGGCAGAGGCATCTGTTCCTTCTTTTCAGAGCCTGAGAGGAAGCTCACTGCTCCTACCGAGTCTGTGACAAAAATAGGCCTTAGGGGTCTGTCAAATTCCGAAGCAGAGATTTTCCTCGCCGGTGTCGCAGGGCTGGTGGTCTCGGCACAGGCAGGCTGCTGACAAGCACAGGATTCGCTGTGGGACTTGGTTGCCTCCTTGCAGACTGGGATGGTGTGAACTCTCTCAGCAAACCATGCATTAACCATTTCTCTGTGAAACAAAGATCCAAACACAGTGAGCGATGTGAACGGAAAACCCTCGGGCACTAACACGTATTGGAAGCTGATGCTGCAAAGAGGAGAACTTGAAACCTTTTCACCCAGAGGACACCGAGGCACCTTTAGGCTCCTCTATATCAATACTCTCCAATTTTATGCAGCACTCAGCCCAGATTAAGCAGTAACATTTTATGCCCCATAAAAAAGAAGCTATTTCTGCCTAAAGGAAATACCTGGGTAGGGCAGAGGGAGAACACTTACGCTGCGGCTTTCAAAATACAGATCAGAAGTTTACACCATCATTTTGTGCTTGAAAAGTTCTAGTCTTTCCCATTCCTAAGATCTGGATCTCTGTGTAAGATGTATATATGTTTGAATGAAGACAAAACTTCTGCTTTAATTGTGTTTTTCAGACCATTTCTGACCTCTAAAAAGATAATTCTGAACTGTAATTCCCTCTGTCAAATCACCTGCCGCTCCTCCTATTTTTATGTCACCAATCTTCTATTTTCAAGTTAACTTCCCCTGCCCTCTGAGTTAATGAAAAAATGGTTTGACTCAAAGCATAGAAGCTTTGCTTAAAAACTGTCATAAAGAAACATCAATGTTTCCATTTCAGCCCCCTTCAAAATAATGAAAGGACAGACTGTTTTCAAACATCTTTCCTATTTCCTTTCCTTGCAGATGAAACTCATTGTCTAAATCAAACCAAAATACCGAATAACCCTAAAATTGTATTTTTTAAGAGTTCATCACCAATTAAAAGATGTCATGCACCTCTAGTATTTAACTGTATTCCTCAAATTAACTTAGCACTAGGAAGCCCACCCTAATAATGTCCTCACTAAATACAGCATGTCTTTAATTAGGCACAACCACACATATCATCAATAACAGGAGGTTACTTTTTCTTATCACCATAATATTTCCTTGTCCATTATTGGGTTTGTTTGTTTGTTTGTTTTGGCTGGTTTTTTAAATGCAGAGCTTTTTATTTCATTCACTCAATGTCGAGGATCCCTCACAGCCCATGCCCTGATCTTAGAAATAACGATTTTTTTTTCTGTATTACATAACATACAGGCCTGTGAACAGCAAAAATCCCTATTAGAAGTCTGATCTTTTGGAAACCTTTCCTGGTGGTCATGTTTTAAATTTGGGATATTTTTTATTTGCCCAGCAGCCCACAGGAATTTTGCGAGTGGAGCTGAATGAAGCCATGGAAATGAGTCAGGTTAGTTGCCCGCTGATCGGTTACATGCCCCAGCGTATTTGAAATGTGAAAAGCACTGTACACGGCCCCTCTTTTTGCTTCTATTGGGGAGGGTTGAAAGTCTTTTCCAGATTTTGCAATCACATGCAGGCAAACATGCTATAAAAATGATCTGTATTATAGCAGTGATACCTATTTTTTGTGGAGTTACCTCATCCAAGTGCTCCTTGCAACGAAGCAGTGTAAAGAACAATTAATTTATTATTAGAACTTTAACAGTATTACTTTACAGTACTTAAAGAGGATAAATGGGAGTCATGACCAGGCATTACTGAAATGCATAATATGATTTGCATAGGATAATATTACATTTGCAAAAGCTGTTTCAGTGAGAGTCAAAATAACAAGCTGGCATTTCGTAACATTTGGAATTTTCATTTATTGGACTGAATAAGAAAGAATATAAATTTGGGATGAAAATGACCAAAAACACCCAAGAAATAGCTTAAGATGCAAAAAACTTCAACTAAATGCAGTACAACCTCTAAAATCAGTGCTGGTAACTCCTGTCATCCTGCGTGTTATATGTGGGTTATTTTTGTTTTACTCTGAATCTCCTCAAAAAAATAAATTACCTGGAAAATTTTAGCTTTTTCCAAACCAAATTATCATCTAGCACTAAGGCTGCAGAAAAGAACCTGAAACTGCCAGGTGGGTGGATTTAAACCTGAGACACAAGAAGGTAGGTACAGAATAATCAGTAGTTTTAAAGAAGTGCCTTGACCTAGATTCACAATTGTGCAGTTGTTGGGTGAGAGCAATTTGCAGAGCAATCGGATTCACTGCTTATTTCCTCATGAGGAAAGGAGAATATAAAATGCTATCATTTCACCTACTTCTGGTTTACACTGAATTTACATATGTGGACAAGTTGATACAAGATGCAAGGGAGAGAAAGAATCTGGTACCCTTTGTGGACAAAGCAAAAGTTAAAGCTGAAGTTTGATTTATCAGTTGAAACCTGTAATTTTATTTATTCTGGAGTGCTGTATAATGATGTCCCAGCCTTAATGGTGTAGCAATAGCAATCAGTAGGAACAATGTACTCTGAATTCTAATACCTGTTCTCAAACTGTGGCCATGAAATTATTCAGTTTTTTACCTTTCTGCCTTTTTTCTGTGCAAAATTGGCTTTCTTTTCTGTGTCTCATGGAGGTTATTGAGGGATGTGGAACATAACTGTAACACCTTTCACATGAAAGGAATTACTTTTAACAGGAACTGACTACTTGTTGGGTATCTGCACTATTTATGAAGCACTTCAGCATTGAACAGAACTGTATGTGGAGCTGCATAATTATGAGTAACTTATTCCTGTCCTTTAATGTCTTTTAGATGATGGTTCAGTAACTTGCGTGATTCTCAGAAAGCTCCTTAAGTTAACAACAACAGCAACAAATCCTTAACTAAACTGTTGAAAGCATGGTTTGCAACTTCAAACCACTTAAGCATTTTTATTTGGGCAACAGGAAAGCCATTCAAATTCACTGGAAAAAGAACAGTGTTCGCTGACCTTTACTGAATGCCTCTTCTAACAAGGAAACTATTTAGCTCCTTTTACTCACCCAGTTACACACACGGGTGGAAGAACTGGCATTTCTCATTAGCTGACGTATTCTAACTCTATTTAAAATCTATCAAAGTCTTGACATGCATTTGCTTGTTGACACTCAATCCTATTTAACAATGCCTGACAAGAAGAGTATTATGACTAACAGGAGCACTCTCACAGCACAGAATCGGCTCAACAGATATCTGATACCAGACACTGAACCTCAAGTGAGGTTACTGGAAATTAGTAACAAGTGCTATGTAGGATTAAGATGTCATTTTGGAAGGACTACAGGAAGAAATAAACACTTGTGACTACTTGCTGTAGTTTAGAAGCTTCAGGAGCAGATACTGACCCACAGGGATCCATGCAGACAGTTAGAATCAGTGCGATGTCTCTATCCCAGCACAGCAGTCACTGCCTGGAGAGGAGTTACAGCATCCATTCCTCAGGACCTGGGTGCACCCTTTACTGCAGCCTTCACTCAGGAGAGCTGTAATTTATCCCAGAGTTCATAAACAGGAATAGTAAAATAAGAAGTAACCATTTTTTAGTCACTCCTATCAGCCAAACCCAATCTTTCCCCTGTAAAGCACAGGACAATAGTGACTGCTCAATTTGGCTGGTGACTTCATCAGCACAGGACAAAACTGGAGAGGCATTCTGAAGCGATGAGGATGAGAAGGGGATGAAAATACAATGGCAGTAAAACATTTGAAGGAAAAAATAAAAAAAAATTGTGTGATTCTCCCCTCTCTCATCGCTTATTACAAATACACATTATCTGCAGTATGTGAGGACTCGGGAACTTCAGAGGAATTCTTTGGCCCTGATTTGTTAAATGCTGTATAGAAAGTCCTATAAAACAAGAAGTTTTCAATATGAATAGGCAACAAAAATAGATCACTTGGTAAGAAAACACAGGCACAAGGATGTGACATGGCAGTAAAACATTTGCGCAGGAAGGCACAAGTAGAGCCAAAGACACCCTCAGGTCTAAGACCTGAGGAGAACCTTGCTGTATTTCCTGTGCCTGTGTGTCAAACCATGCTGACACAACACTAATCATTATTCTATTCATACACTGGGAATATTAAATCATTTACTGTACCCATCTTTGCTTCATTGTGATTATCTTCAAAATGCACAGCAGACTTATCATAAAAAAAAGTCAACCCAGTGAAGATCTTTAAATATTAACAGCCAGATTATGATTGTCTTGCTCACATATATAACCACACTGCATATGTAAGACAGTACCAACACGACCATTCAGCAACTGCTTGATATCTTTGGACAAAATGAGCAAAAACCAGAATGCAAAACTAATACCAAGATGCAGCAATGACAGTAAACTGCATCTTGCTTATCTTGCACAAAGAATGCTTAATAATCACAGTGATTATTAAGTGAACCGAGTGATAAGTAGCTTACAGTGAAACAACTAATAGTTCCCCATTTTCTCTGTTGCTCATAAATCTTTCGTATCTACCGTGTTTAATGTTTCAGTAGTTGTGTGGCCTGTTTTGCTAATTTTTGATTCAAACCAGGAGTTATTGATAACACACTTCAGGAAAAGGATTCCAAACTTGCCTACAGCTTTCAAGTATCTGAATTCCTGTGGCCTAATCATGCTACTGTTGAAACCAACTATATTTCAAGCTAAGCTTCATAATCATTTTCTCAATTGCCTTCCTTAATATAACCACTAGATGTCTTCAAATTTCTCTTCTGCATCCTTGCATAATTTAAACCTGGAGATCATTTAAAGCTTTAGCAGCAACTCAAAAACTATTCAGTTTTAACAAATGAGTTTGAAATTCAAATCTACTAGGACATTACACTTGCCTTCCCACTTTCTGTGTCACAGTCATGTTCTCAGTGGGTTTGTCCCTTTTCTGGCCATAGAGAAGAGGCCTCGTTAGATGGAAACAGAAAACTGACTGTGAAAGAAGTGTTTGCAAACTGACTAAAAGAGTAGCTTGACAAAAACAGTTGTTGTTTTTCCTTAAACCTTTCCCAATTATAGTTAATGGAGGTGCCATTTCTCACAGTGGTAGGCAAGCGGTTTTTCACAATGAAGTATGACTTAAAGCAAGTGCCAGTTTTTTAGCACAGCTCAGTCCAATATATTAGCATACATTTAACTTTAAACATTTCAAGTGGCACGAATGACTTCTGTCTAAATACAGATCTAAATTAAGGACTCTAACTCTTGGTTCAAACCATGCTCATAAAAGACTGAAATAACCTTTAGAACTGTGAAATTTCAATCTTGTCTGAATGCTCATTTTTTAAAATAGGCGGCAGAGATTGCTTTATTATCTGTAACAAAAGTATTCAAAGTGGAGAACTGACTCTAACAGGCTGTTCTTGGCTATTTTCAAGTTTTCTTTAACAACCAAACTGCAAGCTTAACTTTCTATAAGAAAGCTTTCCTCCACGGAAGGGACTTTCTAGTCACACTGTAAAGGAAGACAGAATAAATCCCCTGGGACTGAAGGTCAGATTCTGAGACCTGACCTTTATTTCTTGCTCCAAACTCAAAATTTTAAAAATAATTATGTACATAATGATTTTTTTGTGGAAAGCCACAGGACAATACCAGCCATTTTGGTTAAAGGTGGATTAAGACTTCAGTTCACACCTACTTGGAGACCTCAGGCCCAACTTAGTTTCCGCCTAAATTCCTAAAACAGGGGTTAAGTAGGAACTTAAGTGGTGCAGAGGCTTAAGGATGGCTCCCTATGCTGGGTCGAGTTCACCACAATGCACAAATAAATGGGAAAATATACATCTTTTACTAAGCAAATATATTTAGTGGCTATATTTTCAGTGCCAGACCTAATGTGAAATTACAGCCATTGAGTTCTCCACAAGGGCCGCTTGAGTAGGGCTTCTTTTCTGGCACTTCGTAAATAGCTCATTTTGTATTTAATTCCCTTTTTTAAATATTGTTTTCTTCAAGTAAATGATATAAATGAGAAAGCATTCTGTGTAGATTTATGTATGTTTCTTTGCCAATGAGGAAGAGAAACACTTTTATACTGTGGCTTTGTTAATTGTATTTTTTCGTGGCAGAAGCAAAATGCTTCCGCTTTAACAGTGAAAATGAAAACAGGTGGTAGAATATTAGTTCAAGTCAGGAATGTATTGCCTGGAATTCCTTCGTTTGTAATCCTTGATCTCAGCCATATATTCCCACACAATTCAGCTTTAATCTTGCACTCAAATAAGCATAAACATAGGCTGTCATGAACTTTATTGTGTCTGAGGACACCATAGGTGATGTATCATGAATATAATGTGAAAGTAAAGTTACCCTGAAACTAAAGAGGGCAGAAAGGGGTGTTAACTATTAAAGTAGGTCCCCCCATCTTATTTCCTACCTAAGGTTTACCAGTTTTGTTTTCATTAGTGTATTATGCACACCTGTTTGTTTCTTTATCACCTGGGGCAAACTGTACGTAGTAAAAGCACATTCTCTTTGTAGCTACTCAGAATCTTCTGCTGCCCAGTTCATCTTCACACCAAAGGATTCTGTGTAGGAGTTCAGTTTAGAGCTTTTGGGAAATTTAAGATGTAAATTGCTAGTAAGTGGTTTCCCATAATTTCTCAAATGATAATTTCTTCAGTCTACAGTAATTGCTGTTTTAGAGGTTGTTTCCAAGATACTCCAGTACACACCTACCTTTATTTCCAACAACAAATGCCAGAAATACTCAATCACATTTACAACTTCATGAATGTGGGTAACATTCCTTACCTTCCTGAGCACTTTTTCAGTCAGGAGTTTAAAATAGTTGGAGATGATCTTAATGCTTTGCTGTTATCAAGAAAGGCATAAGAATATGGATACATTATTTATAAGGGGGATAACTTCGAAGGTCATTAGACCAACAAGAAAACTTTCCGAAATTTCACAGAAATCAATTTTTTCCCTGTACTTCTCAGAAAAGCTCAGTAAACATCCACTAAAACCAAATAAGTGGAAGAAAATATTCTGATCCCTGCCTTAACACCACTGCTTCCTGTGGTTTTTCCAAGCCATGGTCCAAAGAATCAGTGGGTCTGCAGTCCTCTTGTTGATACTTTATACAGGATAACATAGAAAAAAGGAAGTCCCCCTTCGGCACATGAAACAATCTGCACAGGATTTTGTGCCTCCCCTGGAAAGCTATGAGGCATCCTTCCATCATACAGGTTCAAAGCCCACTGTCTATTTACTGTGGTAAATAGGGATGAATATGGCTCACACCTGTCTATTTTTAGGATTATTAATTTTTTTTGTCTGTCAGTGATACCTTTCTAAGGAAAACATGGGCCAAAGCACATTTCGGTGCAGAAGGCCTTCAATAGCCCTGTCCTTCAAAATCTGAATATTGATTCAGAAAAAATTCAGCACACACGTATTCCCAAACAAAACAGTGACATAATGCATAGGACACGTAACATTTACGAGAGTCGACTTCAAATAACCGGCTCAAAATGAAAAGCCCTCCAGACACAGAGACTAGCAGGCAAATGTCCCGAGTGATGTAGTGCTGCAGGCAGCACATTACAAACTGATTGTCCACCAGCCATCAAGATGAGAAAAAACCTCAAACAACTGTGCTTGGGTTTTTTCAAAGGAATAAATGTAATTGATATATTCAAGGTATGCAGTCTCTGAATTCTAGGGCAGTGTCCCAGTAAACGCGACTCCTGGAATCCTCAGTGAAGCACTATGAAGTACCATGCCATTAGGGACATTTATTTTCCCAAATACAACCCCACCTTAATTCATTTGTAAATATTTCCCAGCCCTGCTAATAAGCCAAGATTTATTTGTAACAAAATTATCTTACTTCCAGTGAAAGGCATGTAAGATTTGGGTCCATAATTTGTCTCCATCCTGCCGGACATTTAGGATACCAGACAAAAACTGCCTGTAACAATGCCGTTACCTCTAACCAAGAGGAGACCTTTTACTCTGGCTGTTTTGGCAGTCTGCTGCTTCTGACTGCAAAGATCACCCATAGAGAATCACTCCCGTATTTTTAAAAGTAGGGACAAACAGGAAGTCAGAAATACAGAAGTATTCCATAGGGGGTTAAAATAAGTGTCATGTTTGAGCACAGCATTGCACGGATTGTTTTTTAAAAGAACATAAAAAGATGAAACTTCAGGAAAACAAAAAGGGTAATGAATTTAGCCATAAATGTGACAAAAAAAGACTATGCAGATTATGCCTTCATAGAGTCTAGTTAGAACAATTGTGGTTGTAGCAACAGGATGGGGAAACACAAGACACAGTCTAAAAGAAGAATCATTTTACTTCAAAAGGTTTCTGCTCCTGGGAAGCCAGAATATGACAGGCAGTTCTAAAACTCTTGGAAGGGGAAAAATAACAAGAGGAGTTGGGGGGGGGCAGGGAAGAAAAAAAGCTTAAATTTAGTAGGAGCTGGGCATTTAGAAACTCTTGATCTTTAAGTGTGCAGTGTAACAAACTCTCCAGCCAGAAGCTTTGTTAGCAGCACTGCGTATCACTGAGTGAACCAAATCCGTCTCATCCCCAAGTGTGCTGGTGACACACTTCCCCCTTGTTGTTCTGCACTTTGATCACACGGTAACAGCACTTCATGGATAATACCTATTTATCCTGCCTCTGCACACCACTTGTCTGCCTGGTACAAGATAAGGTAATAAGAAACTGATTCCGTAGCTTCCCAGTTGTGGGATTGCAGCCTTGCGCTGCGCAGGTAGGATCCAGGGAGCACGGCTTTGTCGGAGAACATCCATAAAGCCAGCACAGGCTCAAGGGAGGCAGTGAGGTGGGCTGCTTGCAGACACTGCCGACCCTGGGGCACTGCACACCAAAATACAAGGGGGAAGCCATTGGAATGGCCTCATCCTCTCCAACACGTTGTGGGGCAGAGAGAAAAGCAGGTGCACATTTGTTAAGGGGACGACCTGCAGCCCTTCCCTCCAAGAATCCAGAACACGGACTGGGGTAATTATTATTTAAATCATGACAACTGATACTAACTGCCCTATGCAAACAGGAGGCAACTGTTCAAGGATGATATGAGATGATGTGACCCCCGTACTTTAAAAAAAACCCAACAAAACAAATATGCAGGCGTAAGGCCACCCAAATAATTAATTTTATAAGTATTAGGACACCTAATTAATTTTTTTGGTGGGAATTACCAAAAGAATTACTGTATAAAATGCTATGGGAATTAATTAATTGCAGAGGAAAATATTAAAATTATTTAATATCTATAATTGTTGTATTAGGTTCTGATTCAAAGCTCATTATTATCAGTGGAAAGGGCTTGTATGGTGCTGTCATAAATGGTTGAGCTGGTGATCTTTTCCTATTATTATGTAGAAATATTTGAGAAACAGATAAAGAAACTATCCATTAGCAATTGTACCTTGCAGTGTGAAGTCAAATATGCCTCTGTGCTCCTCAAGATACCAAATAAACTAACTTATTGGTCTATTGCTTTTAGGACCTCTGAGAACTGTGGCATATTATGAAGCAAAACAAAAAATGAGAGGCAGTAAATTATGACTAGAAAAGCATTCAAACTAGTTTAAGGAACGCTGCTTTACTTGAGAGAGTAAATATAATGCTAAGTAGCAAAACATTAACACCATAGTCTTTGTTCAGTGCGTGCTGCTCTACAAAGATTCAGCTAAAACAAAGCAGGGCATTAAATTTTTGGGTTTTCCCCTCTCAAGCTCAAAGTAACTCTACCATGTAGAACATAAAGCCTCTTCACAAAGTACAGCAGTTCTTTCAAACCACTCAGCTTTTCATGTCATCATCTTTGAACCAAAATACCCTTAGGTAATTTGTCATTTGTCTTTTCAAGTACAAACTTATATGTAAAAAAGGTATTCCTTATGATATAGTTATAGTTTTCTATTTATACAGTAAGGACAAAAAATACCCCCAAAACATTCCATGCACGACAACAGAGAAGAGAGTTTTCAGACAAATGCAATGTTTCCATCATTTCAAAAACATCATAGAATTGTTGCCAAGCAAGAACTCGGAAGTCAACAGTCTTTCTGCAAAGCCCTTTCTATATCAGAGGCATGGCCGTCACAGAGACACGACTCAATTGTATCTTCTGACCTACTGCCTATTTCAGAGCCGCACAAACACAAATCTGTGCCTCAGCATTTAAAAAAAAAAAAAAAAGGATTAACCAAACCTGCCCATGGGGAGAACAAATCTGACACATTGGTTACTATTAATTAGCATTCCTATTTGTTCAATACTACATCCAGTTTCCAAAGGAAGTGTGACAGGCTGAACTAATAAAATGCTACTTCTCAAAGCTGCTAACACCCTATTTCCTGGGCAAACAAGCTGCCCTTCAGTGACACACCATGCACTAGTGTTCTGGAGAGTATCAAGGTTAACTACTTCCACCTATGCATCCTGCACCTATGCACAGCCCGTTTTAAAAAAAAATCAGCATTTAAAAGACATTTTAAAAAGCCATTTTTATTACTTTTTTTTCTGTCGAATGAACCTAAGGAAGAAGCAGCAGCAGAAGGGGACTGCCTGACAGATGGTCACAAGTAAGCAGGTGACCCCTGAAGCTTCCTAGCTCTCTGCGAGTCAATTATTAATGGGGATTTCTCCTCTTACCGCCCCATCCCATGCAGAGAGGAGCAGCAGCAAAGCCTCATTCAGAATGCATCCATCCCTGCTAAGTGACTCGGGGAAGCAGTAAATCAGCAGCGGTGAGCAGATGGTGCGAGCGGCTCGGGAGCGGGAGGGCAGCGGAGAGGAGCGAAGCGCGCCCGCGGAGACGGCGTGTCCGAGGAGCCAAGCACAGCGCTCACTAACCCGAGCTCTCGCTGAGACAGACCGTGGGAGCCGCAGATCGCCCGTGCTCTGCATCCCCACTGCTTTGTTTATCGGAAAATATTCAAAATGGAAACCTGACACCACTTCTAAAAATAGCCGAATTTACTCCAATTCAACTTGAAGTCCCGCTGCTGAAGTGTGTGACAACGGTGAGCAAATACCTCGTCTTATCTCCAAAAGGCAGCATGTCAGGCCAAAGAGGGGAGAAAAGCCCCGACGAGCTCTTCAGGTCCTCAACATCGGGCTCTTCGCAAGGACAGACAGCGAGAGAGGGGCGAGCGCCGAGCGGCCGCCCCCGAGCAGCGGCGGCGCCCGGCGGCCCCGCGCCG